>JAQFZX010003603.1:0-11534 GCA_034682405.1 Hydroisotoma schaefferi | reverse complement strand
TGCTAACCACAGATTTAGATGTGCTAATCGATAGTTTAGTAGGCAATGAGAGACTATGAACAAAGTTCAGGATTAGAAGTACCTATGCACACATTATTGTAATTTGGTTAGTTTAGTTTTTAAGCTAGCATGCGAGCAAATATTTTTGGAAACATGATTTAACTTTCTTTTAGCTGCATAAGGGCACACAAGGGCTACATTTGATCAAGCATAGCATGAGAAGTTGGAATTAAATTTTTGTGGTGGATCGAGGTATTGATTTTTGGGTAACAGCGAACTTCTTAATTTCCAATCAGCATAATTCCTATGAATTCACATTCCGTCCATTTCCCATTGATTTATTGAATTAACTTCCTTCTATCCGAAACAAAAACAGCTATCAGATTCAGAAGATTCGTCTATGCACTGGCTTACTGAACCATGCACAGATTTCACCTCAGACTGTAAATTAATCTTGGTTTGGGCTATATTACTGCTATCTTTGCGCTATTTAACTTCATAAAGCCTGCAATGCATCAACAAAAGTTAAAAGATACAAGAGTATCTTCATCAATTTACGATTGGTTGGTACGGTACATTTGTGTTTTATTTTCATTTTCTGCAATTTCCTAAATCAGGGAACCGTAAAATATAATTTGGAAGATGATGTATTTTAATTCCTTCCTTTCTGTTTTAAAAATCTTCGCAAACCATCCATTATGCATACATATGCTTATAACATACCTACATACCAATTTTTATATTATACGAATACCGTGTCTTCATAGGATGTTATGTATCATAAACCCTGCCTTAATCCCCTATTTCCTCCAACTTCAATAAGAGGTTGAGGCTTAATTGCATCTTTTATTTCATTTCACTACTGTTACATATAATATTAATGAGCGTTTTAATTAAGAATTTAGGAATTAGCTTTGTTATTTGATGTTTGAATAGGGTGCACTTTATAATACCTAAAAATACAAAATATTGTTCAGCAAGCTCGAAGAGCCTAACTATATCAGCGTGAGGCAGCGGCAGCGTGACCATCATAACGTTTATTCCTTTGATTACGATTTTTCTGACGAGATACTTTAGCTAATTATATAGTAACTGCGCCATATAATATTGCTTCCCATAAATCCTGAAACGCAACAGCTCAAAAAACTAACAGTAAAATAATGTTAAGTGTGATAAAAAAAACCATTAGTACGGTTGCTTTCCACGTGTGCAATTTTTATTTTCATTTAAGACATACATTCGGCCTTAAGGTAATTAGTACAAAATTCAGGGTTGTAATTTAAGGTAGAGAACAATGCTGTAAGACTAATTAGTTCCTTAATTTTGGCTTGATAAAAGTATACACTATGCAATATGTGAGGAAAAGAAAAGTGACTTCAGATATGAAATGAATCCAAACTAAATGTTCCCATGTGGAAATTTAGTACAAGAATGGCGTGTGGGTGCTATTGCATCAAAGTTACCAAGATAAGACTGAAGTTTCTTGTGAATCCGATAGAAAAATTGTATTTTCATGCATATAATTTCCAAGTTTCTTCATATTATCATAATTATCATGTTTTTACTCGGGAAATAAATGACAATTTAAACCGTAAAAGGAAGTCTCGATGATTTATGGCATTTTATTTATGATTTTATCCAGAAAATAGGAAAAATTGGCGAAACTCAGGACATGTGTAGTTATGAAAAGGAAAAGTCCAATTTTGCATGGTTTGTAGTCAGCAACGGCCTTAATTCCACATTCTACGTATAAGACTATTATTCTTAAATGTAAATAAAATGTTGGATGCATTATTTTCTGTCAAATACTTAAAAGGAATCTAATCCAACTATCACCTACTTACTGTTGACTGTACTCTAAATATTTATCATCCTTCGTCAATCTTCAGTCACTATCCCAGCATCCCCATGCATGCATGGAACATCAACGATGTCTGCAAATGCAAAAGTAATAGTTCTTGTGGATTGAATTAACTTTAACTAGCTGTATTAACTTTATTTAAGATTGCGATTAAAATGTACAATGGAAATTTGTAAAAGAGATTGGATTATTGCACTGGCTACACTACAATTAGTTCAGTCCATAAAGTTAAAGAGGCTATAGGATAGCTATTTCGTTTCTGCGACCGCATTTTTCACTCTTTCTCATTTTTTCATCATAATAATATAGTGAGTCAACAGTTTGAATGCAAAAAATCACAGATCCGTCCATTTAGTAGTGTGAGGCTGAAGCTGTATAAAGTTTAGTTTTGTGAAAGAAAGGGATGCCATTTAGCTAGCTACTACTGTCTTTAGTGTCTAAATTCTAACTACGTAAAATTTTAGTCCATAGCTCAACCTATTTTTTGCTTACTTCGACATCCCACAAGACATTTTTTACCGCAGATATTCGTTGGTTTTGTCTATCACCAGCTACCAAATACCAACTATAACCAACTATCACTAAGCTAATCATTAGTTCATTTTTGATTTCTTTGATTTGCTATTGCTACTCTGCTACTCTAAACTACCTGCTTCACTATTAAATACTTTTGCCAACTAAAATTCAACCATCAATCGCAAACGCAAGTAGAGAGATTGTAAAAGTGCTGTATGGTTTTAACTTTTGGTTTTCAAACTCACTCACGTTACGTTTAGCTTTTTCTATTGGGTTGGGTTTGGGTTTGCCAGTAAAGTATTTATTTAGCACGCATTGTTGAATAATGTATCATAAAATTAGGATTATGATAAGCAGCATATATTTTATTAGGCTAGAAAATGTTATGGCAGGTTTTGCTTTTATCTCTGTCATCTTTTGCAACAATAAGGCTTGATTTGAGCGAGGTGATCTTGTGTCGTTCAATGTAGGAACCAGGTCCTACTTTTTATGCCTGCGTTTTAACTATCAATTGCTGTCACAAAAACTGAGGCAGATAATTTGTCTCAATTTATCGTTAAACGAATATAAGGCTCGCTGTAATATGAAAGTTTCTATGCATGGGGATTTCATGCTTTAATGGCTTAAAAAGTTTGGAATAAAATAAACGAGTAAAAAATATTGAATTAAATTGTGTTTTTATATAACCCTTTTTAGTAACACCTTTTAAAGATTTCTCTCAATTTCAACGTTTTTTATTTTTTGGCTAGCAAGCGGATACTGAAACAAGCAAGAAGGGAAGTTTGAAGCCTCCTCCACTACATTTTCCTACCAAGAAGCGTTAAATTACATTCAATGCCAATAAGGACCTCTTCAAAACGATGAAACATGACTTCCTGTGGCACACATGCATGCATTTGAGAGTAAAGTCGTTGAAGATGATAGACATTACAGACATTACTGTATGAATTAAATAATGACTGAACAGCTATACGATGATTGCATGCAAATATTTCCCTAGTTCTTCGTGTGTAGTTTGGTTCAGTTATGTGCACCCAACCATAGCTAATAATCAATCATGAAAAATCAATCGAATTTAACAATATCCTTCAGCCGTTGTGCACTAGATTTTAATAAGTGTACAGTTTCCCCAGCTATCATGCTGGTGACAACCTGAGTCAAAATAGCTTTCAAGTCATCTTCAAGTAGCATAACTACGCTTAAAAACATGTCCTATTTACGAGGTTCGTCGAATTACGTGTGGTGTACCACAAGCGTTCTCGGAAAAGGAGCTACAGGGGCTGTTTTTCAAGGGGTATCGAAGCATGACGGAGAACCCGTAGCGGTCAAAACCTTCAACCAACTAAGCCATATGAGACCTCAGGAAGTTCAAGTTCGTGAATTCGAGGTTTTAAAGAAAGTCAAGCATGAGAACATTGTAAAGTTATTGGCCATCGAAGAAGAACAGGATGGTCGAGGTAAAGTCATTGTTATGGAGCTATGCACCGGCGGAAGTCTATTTAACATCTTGGACGACCCCGAGAATATGTACGGCCTTGCAGAAGATGAGTTCCTCCTCGTGCTTGAGCATCTTTCAGCAGGGATGAAGCATCTTCGAGACAATAATCTAGTACATAGGGACCTGAAGCCTGGGAACATTATGAAATTCGTAGCAGAGGATGGTCGAATAATCTACAAGCTCACCGACTTTGGAGCAGCTCGAGAACTCGAAGAGGATCAAGAGTTTGTTTCCCTGTACGGCACGGAAGAGTACCTCCATCCTGATCTTTATGAGCGAGCAGTTTTGCGGAAGCCCGTGGGAAAAACATTCGGTGCGTCTGTAGATCTTTGGTCGATTGGTGTCACACTCTACCACGTTGCAACCGGTAATCTCCCCTTCCGTCCTTATGGGGGTAGGAAGAATAAGGAGATGATGCATTTTATTACAACAAAAAAGGAATCAGGAGTAATATCCGGATGCCAAACGACTGAGAATGGGCCAGTCGAATGGAAAAGGGATATGCCAAATACTTGCCAACTAAGTGGTGGACTCAAAGGTCTAGTTACCCCCCTCCTAGCTGGTCTGATGGAGGTTGACCCTAGAAAAAGGTTAAATTTCGAAAACTTCTTTGCTGCTGTTCAAAACCTCCTTAGTAGAAGGAAAATTCATGTATTTTTCGTCAATAAAATCCAATCCTTGAGGGTCTACATTGATCTTGAGGAGCATAGAACCCTGTCCAGCTTCCGGGGACTTGTAACCGAACAGACGGAAATACCCCCAGAGAATCAAGTCTTACTCTATAAAGAAAGTACCCTTGAAGCTACTCTTGACGGGGGTAGGAAGTCTACGTCAAGCATTCCCGATACTTCGGACGATTCCCCAATTATCCTATGTCATAGGGAGAATAATAACGTTTCCCTTGAATGGGACACTAAAGATCTTCCTAAATTCACGGCATTTCCTAATCTAGTAAATGTAGAGAATGACGCCAGCTTGGCTAAACACATCTGTGGGGTTGGTTACTCTTACAAACGGAGGGTTGAAAAGATATGCCGTAGTGTTAGCCTAATTAACCAAGCCGTCCGTACCATTAGTAAAGTGATTGTCTCAGAATTAAATTTAGTCTCTAAAGAAAGTGTAAAGGTGCAAGCTGTGATACAGTCAATTACTCAACAGTTAGGACTAATGAGTCAATTTCAAAAGGTAGCTCAGTCATTTCTCGCTGCCTTACCGCAGCCAGCGGATAAAACATCGACGCTCAAGAGTCTGACGGATTCAATGGGGACGGTTTATGATGCCCAACAGATGGAATTTCGTAGCATAAGTGGTCACCTTGTCTCCTTGGACCAACCGATTAGACAACTTTGTAGTCGATTTGTTGAAAATAAAGTTCTCATTGCAGAATGGGAGGAAGTCACAGCGGTGAGTCTTACTTTTTTAGTAAATGCTGTAGCGTAATATACCGTATTACCGATTTTAATTTCCCTGGGGGATTATGCATTGGAAGGAAATATTAAGAAAACGCTTAACATAAGTGATATATGGCCATTTATAATTTTTAATATGGAAAGGTAGGGGCAATTATTTCCCGAAATAACGGTACTTTTAACTACTTTCATACTTAGTACATGCCACTATCTCTTTTGTAGTAGCCATCACGTCAGTACACTGGTACAAAGTTTTTTTCACTTCACAAGACAACCTTCATTTATATCCTTAAGATTAATACCGTGACATGATTTTGTTGCTGAAAGCTTTGAAATTACAGAGATAACGGTTTCATTCAGATTCAGACAAAAATAATGTTTCACCACTCTATCCATTCCACTCCATACCTCTTAGCTTTTAAGGCAGGCTGCGTTCTTTTGTCTGTCTTACAATGAGATTGAAAGAGTTAAATTTGGATTGTGTCACATAGATATTTTATATATATTCATTTATTTTTCGTAGATGCATCGAATGCAAACAAACTTATGAAAAGATATCTATAAAGAAACAAGATAGAGTGAGTAACGCTATGTAATACATAATGCATCCTTCGACAATATTTATTGTGCTATGAGTAACAATCGAAGGGTGTTCCATCTGACCTATTCTCTTTCCTCTGTAATAATTGGCAATAGGTTGCTGTTACTTGGTTGTTATAAATCGTTATGCTAAAACAAACAATGCAAGAGTTGGGTTTACAATGAGATTTACTACTCAAAGAAAAGCCAAAAATAGACAAAGAATAGTTCAGTTTCAGTAACATGATGTTTGTTCATTCATTGTTTTTAGGAAATAAAGGATATCTCAAGAGCTTCAATAAAGGGTGCAACTCATGTAACAAAGCTAAGGGACTCCTGGCAGCATCTCCTGAGGGACAGGGCTACAAGGAACCTCACCTATAATGATGAGCAGTTTCATATTCTTGAGCGAATAAAAATGCAAGAAAAGTCTAAATGTTTGGCTGAGTTACTCAACGAAGAATGCCAACACGCTATAGCGCGGCTGACGGAAGTTTTGTCGGATTGGTATAAGACGGCCCAGGCAGCGTTTATACAAACTGAGATATTGGCTAAAGATACTGATCAATTTGAAGATACTCTTGAGCTCTATTTGTTGCGGTTGAAAGATGCAGTTGAAGCGTATCAAACGGATATGACCAATTTGAGCACAGGACTGAAACCATTCACTCACAAACATGTTGTTGTAACAAATACCAATCAAGCGAATCGAGACCGCTCAAAATCCAATGGACTAGATAGTGTTAATCCAAGCAGTATGGAAACTGGATTTAATGCAAATTCAAATGCTAGAAAGTCTAATCACCGTTCTTCCAGTCGGAAGGAATATGTTAGGACGTTTAACAGGGGACTTAAGGAACTGACCAGCGTACAGGAAGAGGTTTGGAGCATCCTTAAAGAAAATGCCGAGCTTGTTAACCAATTTCAAACGCTGACACTTTCCCTTCTATCTACTAACGATGGGGTTGGACAATCCTATGATTCTAGTTCTAGTTCTACAAGAAATAGTCTGAGTAAAAATGATTCCTCGGATTTATCCGGAAAATCCACTGGCAGCATTTAAGTTGTGTATTGAATACGAATTTTAAGGAGTCCGTCGTTTAATCTCGAAATCAGTATGTAAAACTGGGGTGTTTATAGCTATTCGATAAAATTTAGCTGCTAACTTAATTATTGCTAATTAATTACATCAAGCGGTTGGTTTGTTTGTTCAGAAGTCCTCATTTTAACCACATCATTCCAAGTAAAGCTAATGTCAAAATAGGATGCGGCTTTTAAATGAATATATTTTATTATGACGATACTCATTTTGAGAGGTATGATTACATTTTGATCCCAATAAAAGATTTTAAAGTTAAAAGATACCGATTTCCAAAACATCAAGTGAAATTATTAATTTTCATTTGTAAAACTGTCACTTTGGCAAAATAGATTAACACAGCACCAGGTTAATAGTAGGGTTTAAAGTTTTACAGTTAAGCATATAACTAATAGTAAAGCATCTTCGTACTCGTACAATCATAATCTACTTGGAATGCATTGGAAGTTTTTAACTCCGTACCATTAGGGCCGGACAACTATGCGTGCATCGGTATTTTATTATAAACATAAAATAATGCATTATTCTACAAATCCATCGCTTTCATTCCTTTTTCAATAAGTTCAGCCGTTTTGCCAGCCTGCTTCGCCCGCTTATGACGATCTTGAACGGATTGAAAGTGCGATAGAAGCTCATCAAATGCAATTTCCTTTACAAAAACGCGTTCTTCAGTTTTCCGAGAGCCGTGTAATCTACAATAAATAACATAACGCTATTTTGCAACGAGTTTAACAAAAGGGAGAGTAGTAGTGAATTGTCTTGCTCTACTGAATTTAACACTTCGCTAGAATAAGACGTGTCGTAAATATATCTCTGTTCAAGATTAGTAGAATTATCAATTTGATTTGTTCCGAAAGTCATAAAATCTGTACTCAACATATAAATCGTTATTTGTTTCACTTCAGCCATCCGTATGAATTGTTAACGGATTTCAAGCTCTCGCCCGTCACGCTTTTGTACATTTGCCGTTGACTGCAGTCCAATTTATTAAGATATTACAATAGGATTCTTAACTTTTACCTTCTTGAAGTAAGGTAGTTAAATAAAAAATCAATTCAGTGGTTGCAACTTTACAAAGGAACTACATACTTTAGCACGTGCAGTAATTGATAAAGGAAATACTGTACCTAAATTATTCCACACAAAAATGGTAGGCTTTCTTAAATTTTTCAAGGGAATTTTAAGATAACTTTTCTTACTTAGCAAAAACTATTAAGTAGTTGGATGAAGGCCTCGAATGTCGTGCTGATTAAAATTGATATTGAATTTAAGTTTTACTTATGAACGAAATCAACAGTATGTGGTTTCCCGTTCAGGTCACCGGTTCACCTCTCACTTGTGCTTACGCAAATATCGCACAGTTCATGTCATTGTTTAGCACTCGGCTTGGGCATCGGGATTGAAAAATATAGCAACATTTAATCAAAGGTAACATACATGCTTCCAGCTGGGAGATGAAAACTTGGGACACAGTTCAGTCTCCGTTGAAGAACATGGAAACCTTCACTTTGAGGAAGAAGCATTAAAAGACCATATAGTGCTTGAACTAATTCGGTGTTGTGATGACCGTCGAGCAGATCTAACCTTAAATCTTTAAGCCAAGGCATTTTTCATATCAAGACATGACTGACATTTGACATTACTTAAAATTATAATGTAGACAGTATCAAAATCTTACATGTAAAAATTGGGGACTCGATTAGTTGAACTAATTTATCAATCTCTACCAAAAAAGTCACTGTAACTTCCAGCTGGCCACTGCAACAAATATAATACATAAAGTCAGCCTTTTGCTGTGATTGTGAAGAAACTCAATAGTATCAGTAGGCAAAATTAAATCTTACAACGTCCTGATGATATCACAAGCATGGGCATAGTTTTGCGTTAGAAGGCACAACGCCACAATTGCAACTGGATCATGGGCCCATGTTCGATAAAGGCAAGAGAATAAAGAACAACTCTCCTAAAAGATATTTCAAAATGATTTGCTAATAACAATACAAATCCTTACAAAATTGCATACCCTGGTTTTCAATTCTTTAAGGTGCGTCCTTAACTCAAAGAGTTCTGCCGAAGTCAGTAAAATAGTATTTAATGTCTCCACCATAACATAAGCGAATTTGAAATTTTCTTCGTCCAAAAGTATTTCGGATATACTTCGATAAATTGCTTCAGCGCTTAATAAGACACACAGTTGCCTATAAGAATATAAATAGATTAAAAGTATTAAATAATCCAATGCACTGGACAATCAATTCCGTGCAATAATACACTGACCAAACAATTATGTATCCGGATAACCACTATTACCTGATTATAAAAGATCCACGATCCTCTAAAAGTTGCTTGTCCGTTGAAAATAGCCCTAATAAGCTTACTACAAATTTAATAAAGTAAGGATTATTCTGTATTTCCATGCTTCCAGGAGTTTCCACTGAAAAGGAATTAATTCATGAATAAGGGATTCAAATAACAATATTCGCTCAGTCAAAATCTTGCTTTACCTTCTATGTTTTTGCATGGGAATGAAACTATCTCGGCCAAAACTTCCAGACTAAGGAGCACTACTTCATCGCTTGGATCCGACAATGTTTTAAGTAGAACTGGAAACGTTTCATCCACAAATCTGAACATTTCGTCTCCCATTTTTAAGTGCAGATGATAAATCCATCTTAAAACTGCAACTTTCGTTGGAACAGCCGTATTTTGCAAATTTCTTGTCAGTACGTCAACTACAGACGTCAAATCTGTTGTTGGGACAGGCTTAGCCTCTTCTTTGGGTATGCCTGTTCCTTTATCACTAGAAGTTTCGGAAGAGCGGATCCCGATAAGATTTTCGGGCGTAATAGTGGTCTCATTAAAATTTGTAATCAGTTTCATCAAACTGTAGTTCACAGCTTTGCTTGTCTCTCGAATATCTAGAAGTAAACCGAAATAAAAATAACTACTCTTACCCCTTAAAATGCATGCACATTTAGTGTCTTAAATTAACTCTTTCTATTTTCATCATCATAGGCCAGGCAAGGCAAAACGGCTGAAAGAATTCCCGAGGCATACGGGACCATATCGGAACCAGCTAGAGCTACGAACTCCTTAATCCATGTTACTGCCATCAACTAAACGAGAACATTTTCATAATCAAGCACTGATTTTCACTAACTTCATCGTAAAAAATGAAATGGAGCACTGAAGGATATGTCAATGAAAAAAATAACGTACTTGTTTGTATATGAGGGACTAGAAAGAAACAAAATAAAATATAAGCTAAGTTTACATTGCAAGCTAGTGGATTAGATTGCTAATAATACTGTAACAAAATAAATGCAAAAATAGCTAGAAAGAGAATAATACATAGTCGGGAAGAGTACTTTCCGAACTACAACAACAGGAGAATCGAGACTAATCTATTAAGCAGTGCAAAGACATAGAAATCAGAAGAAATTCAGCATATAAAATGCATCTAACCTGCAGAAGTTCATCTTTGGATTGACTATGAGCAATTAAAATATTTATCATACTAGAGAAGTCTGCAGTAGACGGGTTTTTAATTATATCTCTCAAAAATTCCCCCAGTACGGTCTCACACCTGAAATCATCTTAATAATTAACTGCCCAGATCTTAGTTTATACCTTCTAAACGCTAAAAGTTTAATACTCAAAAGTGCATACATTTTCTTGATTTCCATAGTAGGATCTTCCAAAATATGAAAAAGGCCGTCCAGTAGTTCAGGTAAAAATATTACCAAATTGATATCGGGAACCGCATGCAAAACAGATATCCAAGATATTACAAACTGTCTCGCAAACGTATTTTTCGTATACAATCTTTCACGAAGTAGGGGCATGAAAGTGACCAGATCAAAGGAAGCACTTTCAGTGACAATGTCCTAAAATAGAAAGAAACACAGATTTCTTAAAACCTTACAAACCATACAAAGAAATACGTGGCTATTTCATACCTTCAAAAGCCTGTCCAACATTTCTGTCCCACTTCTAACTTTTTGGTCCGGGTCAGCAGCCAATTTACTTAGTGCATTAAATATCTCATTAAAGTGCACTAATATGGACCCTCTAGCCACTTTTGTAACATTATAAAGACCTTCGCAAGCATAATAACGCGCGCGTGGGTCGGAATCTCCAAAACAGTGTAGAATTGGCAAAATCAGTTCATCAATATGCTCACCAACTTCCTATAAATCCAACCAAATAAAACATATTTAAAAACACAAATCCTTATCCATTAGATTGCCATTAAATCCATGTTATCTTATCTTACCTTCCCAAGTCCCATTGCAGTAGAAGCTAGGCCGATAATCCCCCCTGTTCGCCAGTTGGTCATCTGTGACATTGTAAAGTCATGTCCTAATATCTTCAACAGTTTCTTTATCTGTTCCGAATTCTTCATCTGCGTGAAGTCCTTTACCATCCTAAAATATTAACCACAAAAAATCCATATTTTTTAGAAAACTCCGATATCCCATCCAAAACACCCCTTTCCATATTTTTTAGAAAACTCCGATATCCCATCCAAAACACCCCTTTCCATATTTTTTAGAAAACTCCGATATCCCA
>JAQFZX010003602.1:0-11539 GCA_034682405.1 Hydroisotoma schaefferi | reverse complement strand
TTGGCTATTTCACGGTCAATTGAGTATGATTTGGCTTGGATGCTGATGTTATTATACCTAATCCTCTTTTTACTACATGCTTTGGTCCATATCGTTCAGGGTTGCGTAAAATTTACTTGGGTAAAATATGTTCCAAAAGTAACGGTCGGTACAAAAGGTACAAAACATGAGTATTGAACTACCGATTTTTCCATCATTTTTCAAAACTTTGACAGTAACTGTTTTTGAAACATCTACAGCAGCTCAAATCCTGGATAAAGCTAAATATAGACCTCGAAAAGCGTAAGGAATACTGGAAACAACATGGAATATGAAGTGAATCTCGTAAAGAGATTATTATTATAAAATATGTTTCAAAAAGTTCTGCTCTAAAATAAATTCGCAAGGATTAACAGTTTTTTAACCCATCAAATCCAGACTGTTGTGGCCTGCGGTTTTTGCTTATTGCAAAACATTCTATCTTGAATAACTTTTCGACATAAAGTTTACATGTTTAAAGAGTTTACAGGTCCCTTGGGTGCAGAAGTTGGGTTCTTTTGTTTTTTATCTACAAAAAGAACTAGAGGTAGTCAATGCAAATGCAAGTTGTTCTTCTTGAGGCATAAAATATTTGCTTATCTTTATTATCAGCAAAACACCTTAGGCTAATTCCCTTGGTTCTATTTTGCATAAGGATAAGTTAGCAAATACCGGCCTTGTAAACTTATTTTAAATTAGCAAAGGATGATCGAACTATAATTAGATTTCGATTGCCTTTAGATTCAAATACCAAAAGCGAAACTCTTTGGGTTGGATATTTTTAAAAAAGCTAGAATCTTTGCTTTTTTGATTTCTTGTACCGATGGGCTGTGGAAAACAGTTTTAAAATCAATGCGAAATAGTTTTATAAGTTTAAAAATGTTAAAAATAGAAGAAATTGAAGAGTAGAGTCGTGTTTTTTCAACACGGCAGATAAGAATTCCTTGTAGCTAACAAGTACTCGAATATAAATCTGTTTATGCAAGTTGCAATGTCATATAAATACACGCTGCTGCTACGCCCAGCGCGCTGCATGTTAAAGGGACGTACCGCTCGTTACGTGTTTTAGAATTCTAGGATAAAGATAAAAGGGTTTCTTGCATGTTAAACGTTTTAGTTTAAGCGTTTACAATCTCTGCTTAAGTATTCCCCAGTATGAAATAATTTTGGAAACTGTTGTAAGCTTTAAAATGGAAATGTCACCGTCTTTGCCAATTGTTTGCATTTAAAAAACTCTATAGAAGATAACTTCTTCGGCAGGTCTTGATCATCCTGTCTCGGAGGGAAAGAAGGTTAAATTGGATACGAAATCGATTATAGTTTTGCTACTTCAACTAAGCCAACCTTAAGCTACGTTCTGTTGAATAATAACGTAGACTTTATCTTACATTTTTATTGATTCCTCCATCCCCAGCTTGGTGGAGAATGTACGGAGGTCGTATAAATATAAAAATAATAATCAAAAACTCCAGAGAGTGATAGAAAATGTAAAGAAACTCAAAGGGGGAAAGGGTGTCTCTTTGTAGTAGCATCTGGAATATTATTACATTATCGAGTAAACAGAAAAAGGCAGAGAGAGTTTCGGGTTTCTCGTTAAAACTGAATTCACTTTCTTCTCTACAACTATTTCTAAGTTGGGTGGTATTGATCCTCGGCTGCTTCGACACCTGAACTAAATTGTAATATTTCCAAAAAGTGTACCAGAAGTTTACCGTATTTCCCGTTTTAATTCCTCCCCCGAAATAATTCCCCCTCCTGTTTAATTCCCCCTACCTTTCCGTGTTAAAAGTCCTATCTTGTCAATGTTAATAGAATTCCTAATTTTCCCTACGAAGTAATTAAAGCCCCATGGGAATTAAAAAGGGGAACATTTCATATTCTTCCCCTGAATGACCTCATTTAACCGGCTTACTTTTTAATCCGAATTTTACATAACTATAGAAAGCAATGGATTTTTCTATTCAAAATCGGGTTGACCAATACTGAAATGTGCTTGGCTAGACATGATGCTTAACATATTCTGTTGTAAGAGAGTTTTGCCACCTCTTCGGCAGGTAATAACCGAAACGAGTAGACGTCGTGCTAAACTAATGCAGTTTAAATCGATGATGTAAACAGTTTTAAATGGATTAAAATCCACTGCAACTATGCGGAGAAAGTAGATCGCTCGCTAGAAAATAGAAATGCATTTCCTTTCTGTCATGTCCTTAAATTAATTGCTTACAAGCTGGGTTGATATTTGTAAATGGCAAAATATGAGAAGCATACCGACCGTTTATCAAATTGTGTTTTTTGCGGAGTCTGTGGAACATTTGTTAAGTATTGGGTGAGTAATTTGTAATAAGTTCATATATTTTGGGCAAATAATGGACCACCTTACATAAAGAGGACATTTGTAAAGTTATCAAGTGCGACTGATTGCTTTTCCTCCTAAATCCGGTTTCATGGGGCTTCTTAGCTGTTCAATGTACTAATTTTAGAAGCAATACAACTTTATTACTGCAGAACTTGCCAACATATAAAGTAGAGTAGGTACCTACTTCTATCTTTGGTAAGACTGGTAAGGATTGTCTGGCTAAAATGTAATAAGAACCAATCAGGTATAACTTTCTGCTTCAGTTATAAAAGGTCCGTTGAATTCCCTTAGAATTCCCTTGTTTTGGCAGAGTCAGGAAAAAGGTGACGACAGGCATAATCCTTAGGGAACTACTGACCTTATTCCAAGTAATCTCAGCTGAACTTGCAAACGTGACTTGGTAACTGATAGAAATAAATTGGAAGTAAAGAGTAATCAAGGCCCTTCAACGAGCCAAAAAACCCCTTCCACTTTTGATTTAAATGTCCCCTTTAAAAAAACCCACCTTAGTTTAGTTCTGTCGTCTCTTCTAATCTAAATCTTTTATGACCGATGCCCGCATAAAAACGGCGGATGCACCACATACAAGCCAGAAAGTTTGTTGAAAAAACTATAGGCTTGTATGTTATTATTTGCCCTGTCACATCTTATCTTTGTGGATTCCAGAACCGCCCAACTAGAACATTTTCCTTTAAGTTTTTAAGCCAGGCTTTAGAAAAGCTTTGACCGATTTCATGTACAAAAGGGGCTGTAGTTCTTAACAAAATATATTTGGCAAAGGAACAGATGTAAAGAAGTTGGGTAGATTTGGAGTGGTCCTTCCCAAGAGAAAGCTAAAGCCTTATGTCAAATAAATCCTCTCTGACACTGAGTACTATTACAAGGATGACCTAGATGACCTGACAATATCAAAAGACCAACCAACCGTGTGTCCTCTCTCCCATCCCCATTTATTACTGCAAGACATGCTATGCTAGAGGCTTTAGAGTTTCTGGGATTTCACAGAAAGGAAGGTGCAATAACGATGCTATTAAGCGTATGCAGGTCAAAGGTACTTTGAATAGATAGAAAGTACTTGTGGCATAAACAAGTGGAGAAATATACACTTTAAGGGTTGTTTAATGGCTGCGATCAAAATCCAAGGCTGGTTGTGATTCAGGCCGTTTTATTCATGTCAGTTCCTCCGCTATTAAAGTGGATTATTAAGGGACTTAGTTGATAGAGTAGTACACACAATGATGATGACTCGCATTCTGTGTCAGCTATTTCCGAATTCAACAGAGTCTCAACTCACGCTTATTTTACAACTGAGCTTGGTTGGTAGAGGATAGCAGTTTCTGTCCCAAAGAAAGTGTAGGAATGGAGGAAAGAGGTATTTTATATCACGGAAGATGTGAGGAATCGGAAAGTGTTCGCTTCTGAGAAAGGGAGATTAATCTTGTTGAGGGATCCCCAGTTGAATCAAGTGGATTTCTTAAGGGCTTCACACTTGCTTGACATTACATTAAGTATTTGATCAAGATTAACTCGTTCTGTGTGTACAGGTTGGCATCTATAGTTAGTTCCTGAGGATACAGAGATTATGAGCTGTATGTTCAATCGCGATGGTCTCGATGGCTCCATTTTTTATTGTATTTATTGCCAATTGCAAGTGTTCGGTCGGTTTAAGGTTTTTCTTAGGTAACTTCTGTATGCAATTCGTTACAACTTAAGGGTTTACATTTTTACGATTTCCCTCGAGAGCTACTAAGAAAATTAAAAATAATTGTAAATTTAATACCACATTAGGTTCTGGGTTAGTCTCGAGAACAATGATGATAAAAGTTAGATAAAACGTGGTTAAACGTTAGATAAAACCTTATAGTGTACATATGAGTAGTAAAGTTTTAAAATCATGATCATGCCTCCAGCATTTATGACTCTTCTAACGAGAAGTTACATAATAAAAGGATGGTTAAAACGGAAATTTACTTTTGGATAGTTCCGTGAACTGAATGAATTATTGAGGTCCCCTATAAAGTGTACAAAATAGTTACCGTATTTCCTGTTTTAATTCCCCTAATGCTTTATTTCTTCGAAGGGAAAATTAGAAATTCTAATAACATGGACAAGATACGGGGAATTAAAACGGGAAATCAGGTATCTTATTTTGCTAAAATTCTTCTAGATGTTACTCTATAGCTGCTGTAGACGTTTGGCTAATCCTCTTACTTTAGAAAATAGATTGTAAAGTAAAATGGATGCAGGACAAAGGTTAAGCAAGAGCTGCATATCGTAAGCCATATTATCATAACAGTCATTCTTCATTAACTATATTCTTTCATTGGTCGAAATTTACGAGTACTGAAAGCTCTGTTGCCCAACAATAAACTACTGAATAAGGCTCTTCTCTTTTCCAATAAAATTGCACAACGATCCAAAAAACCAGGAAGGGTCAACCGTTATTATTTAATAATAAATTTTTAAACTTTTCGGTTACTCTTTAAAATTAACATAAATTATCTAAAAGTGGTCGGTATGAGTAATCCAATACAAAAGTAACATTCCAATTTTCAAAGAGGATTATTCCATAAATTGGGTAATTTTAGTATTCCATTTTAAAGGGAAAGGTAAATGTTGCAATGGTTTTAAATTTGGTTTTAAAAAATACATAGCTTTACCCTTTTTGGCAGACGAAGCAGCTTTCTTTTGTAACCAATAAGTGAATAAGTAGAAAGTACTGAGAGGGAAAGGTAGGAAGGGAAAGGTATCATTTACTTGGAACATGACTTCATAATAGTTTAGCTACGTTTTCTAGCTTTTATAAAAGTTCCTTTAGGCTCACCGGCTCACCAAAATAGGTATGAATCTCTGTCAGGCAGACGTAACCAACTTTGACCGGGTTTATTTATATGGAAACGGTAGTAGTATCCTAAAAAGATACATTAGATTCAAGGAATTCTTCATCCTGAAAGGAATTCAATCTCCCGTTTCCTCTGCATATTTAATACTTTCCAATATTTACTTATTTTATTACAATTAAATGTGGATCCACGTCCATGCATGCAGTCTATGGCTTTCGAGCAAACATAATATTATATTTTAAGTCTCCAGATTTCATACCCAATTTGAAATATTTTAATCATGGTTTTCAAATATAGTCGAGAAATTCTATTCTAAAGAGTTTTGATGAAGTTGTAGTTGACAAAAGTCTGCTCTCACAGTCACAGTCAGCGAGCATAAGTGAGTTTTTTGCAACATCCAGAAATGCATGATTAAATTTAAAGTACCGTAAAGGTTCTAATAGAGACCCGCGTTCCATTAGAGACCCGCGTTCTATTAGAAGCTTTACGGTATAACAAAAACACGTCAATGCTCTTCTTGGTACAATTATATCTCGCATATATAAATGGATGACATCAGGAAATACAATTAAAATGTCAAATGTTAGCTATAAAAAGGTAGAGTAGACGGGTTTGGATGAAATAATGAGGTTAAAATGATGATTCCATAGTTGGAGGGGGGACGACCCGACTGCGGGGCAAGTGCAATAGTACGGATCAATGTCAAGGAGAACATGTCGAATGTCGCGTTGGGATTTGCAAATGTGCTCTTGGTTATCTTCCAAGTATCGCCAACGAAGATCTGTGCGGAGGTAGGTATTCACTACTAACTTTTACTATGCTATCAATGTAATTATTATCCTTCCTCTCACAAAATTAACACTGCTTATCTAGCTCGGATTTTAAATCTGCTAAGTTTCATTCCAATCCAACCCTTTCCAACTTTGCATTTCGAGTTACTCTGTACCTTTCCTCCAAGGGAATTAAACGAAGTTTCATGATCATGATTGATGAACTGTTTGTGTGACAGTATAAATCCCACGTCTTCTCGGATCGTTACTTCTGATTCTTAGTAAAAACTGCGTTACCCTGAATAAATGTTTATTTATTTATGAGCTCAGTGTATCAACAGATTCAAAACCGTCCGAGATAAACAGCTATCCGTCATTTAAAATAATAGCTTAAGTTTCTGTACTAGAGTAGTCATTCTTTATAATTCGAAATTTTATGATTATACTCTGGTATCTGCTAGCTGTCCCCTTTTTTAAAATTTGGTTGATTTGATTCCAAAGCGCTGCGTACTTTACGCTCGTTAACGCTTACGATTTCCCCGGGTTTAGAGTTTGTGTGGTAACTTGCCCAACACTACTGGGTATTGAAGCAGTGATAAATAACCCGGGTGATAAATAATGAGGGTGATAAATAACCCGAGTGATTGATGAACTCTGAAAGTACCACTGACCCCAAAGTGATAAATACTTGTGTTCTTTTATTGCAGAGGCGAGTGCTCATCATGTCGAGGTTCCTACAACGGATCCTACAATGATCGGAGTGGTCATAGGTTTATGCCTCATGTCCGTCACACTCTGCGTCGTTCTCAGACTTTTTGCAAAGTAAACCTCGCTAATGTTACTCTATAAATAACCTCAATAATTTCCAAAAAAATAAATTGAAAATTGTTAACTTGACACTTTCAGAGCAAGATTCCGTGAGAACCGAACAATCTTCAATACGCCAAATCCTCGGCTGATGAACGTGTCCTTATTAAAAGGGTCCAAGACGCTGCTGAGGGGTAATAGCGCTGGTCAAAGGTCACGTCGAGGCAGCCAAGCGTCCCAGGGGAGTGTGGAGGTCGAGGGGGGCCCTGCTGTCCCGCATGTTGGACGACCACGCCCCCACAGACAACTTTCTACGGATACTACAAACACCGAGTCTACCCCTTCCTCCCGGCCTATCTCTGCTCACAATAAAGCAAAATTTAGACAGGATTCTGTAGCCTCTAATGTTTAATCCCATTTTTAATCCTATTTTAATCCCCTCCTGTGGTTTCTCATATTTTTGTCCTTTTAGCTCTAATATAGGAACAATGGACGGTTGATTTTATCCGTGGGAGTCAAGAAAGCCCGAGTGCACTATTATTTTATTACTAGTCAAGTATTAGATTATGCTACGCGTAGTTATTCATAGCCAGACCCCGGATTTACAGATGTAGATTTATAGATTGTGTCTTTTTGTAAAATATTAAAGTATTTTTGGGAGTGAACCTTTTCTGTCCTTGACTAATGCTTGTCTTATATTCTATCTCCCTCTTCTCGCTAAACGTTCCCCTTAAACAAATCCTCCGTTTATTTATGAAACTGTAGAAGATGTTGACATTTCCTATTTGTTCCTGCTCCCCAAGTGTTTCCTTTACTGACTTTTGCAATTAATCTAAATCAAGGGGATTGGTCCCCTTCAATGTAATTTTATCCATAACATAGTCCACTCTTAGCCTAACCTGTGATCAAAACAAACAGTTCAGACAAAATAATTACAAGATCTACAAAGAGATTTGTAATGTTAACAACTTAAAAGTGTAATTTGTAAGTGGTTAATTCACTAATCAAATTAAATAGTCGTCCTACGACTTGTAATTATACTTTTACTGCTTATAATAATTATAAATAGATATGTGCCCTCTTTTGTAAATGAGTAACTTGGTCCTGTCCTATGTATATGCCTCAGTAATTTAATTATGTCCAATTTACTTACCCAATCAACTCTAAAATTAATCTTTAACCTTCTCCATTTTATCTCAATGCACACACCACTTTGGCCTGTAATTATCGTACTATAGAATGCCTGTAAAAACACTTTGAAAAATAATGCCAACCTTTTTAAACTTAATTACACCGAATAGCAAAAAAAACCAGCCTAACTTTAACTGTCATTTTCTAAAAATTCTCTCAACCTTTTCAACACCAATTTAAACCTTTATTACTACTAATTAAGTTAATTGAGAAGCTAACCCATGTTGATATTTAACATGTTTTTCACCAGTGATCTTACCTTTAGTCTTTTATACTTTTTTACTTATACTGGTATAACTTTACAGTTACTTGATTGGGACAACGTGATATATGCAACGGTCCTCAAAAATAATATCGTCCTTTCTTAATACCCAGTGCCTAGTAGATCCCCAGTTCCTTTCCCAGTTTGCATCAGAATAAATCATTTCTGATCCGCCGTTTAACCCGAATTTAAAGAGGTGGGTGTGTAGGTGTGACAGTCCAAGAAAAAACCGGATGTACAGACGGAAATGCTCATGGAATCCTCATTTATAGGAAACGTGAAACCTCACTCATCCAAAATACTCAAAAATTGTTTTTATTCTCAGCCCGAAACATCCGTTAGAATGCCTATTCCTCCAGCGTTTTTTTAAATCCTAAATATGATAAGTTTCCATCATATCAAACTTATTCAACCGGTTATGACTATGAGCTTTTATTACAAAACGTGAAGCATATAATTTGGGTTTTTTGGATTGCCACCTTAACGGCTTACCCTACTTTAAATTAACTTACGGAGGACCCTTAAGTACATCTGTAGTCTTTGATTAATGTATTACCCACTTTAGCCACGTAACACTTTGTATAAACTACCTAACCATAGTTAATATCTCAATGTGTAGGCTTAATGAGGCGAGATCGGTAAAATTATAGTTAAGTTAATTATAGTTATATGTGTGGGACAGTTTTAGTGAGTCTACATAGCTCTAGGTGGATCAATCGTGTGATTGTTAATGTCAAGAAACCGTATGATCTGCATCCTGCACTTGCTGGTTAATTGTAAAGGATATAGAAGAAATATATTAATCAAGTCTTAATTCATTCGGGTTCATCCTATCAAATTCTTATACAACTCTTTGATAATTAACCTCGGAGTTTTTTTATAAACCTACCTATTATGTGACTGTGACTATTGAAGCTTGAAGTTTAGACGGACAAGTTCAAACGGTAACTTTAATTAAGAATGGTAGCGTCATAACAAAATGTGTGTCATAATAATATTATGTAATCTGGAATTCTGAATATTGCACCCGAAAAGATTTTTAATTATGTACATAAAGCAAGAATACTAGCTATCTAATAGGGAGGGAATAAAGATGAATATCTGTGGCACAAAGTATATTGAAGGATTGCATGTTTTTATGGATTAGTTGATTATTATGGATTGTATGTTAGTGAAAGCGTATATATAATTAGAAATATGCGTAAGATTATACTTTAATAATACTTTTGCTAAACCTCAATCATCCACGTAAAGTCTACTTGTTCAGTATGAATAATTATGTACATCCGATAAAACCTTCTAGCTGTTGACCCAAGATTTCTTCAGCAAACTAGAAAATACGAAGGACAATCTTTGTATTCTATGCAAAGGTTTCTATATCTTTTCCTAAATGCATACTCTTAAAAGCCCGGAATTAAATTTTAGAATCCGGCCACCTTAAACCGTATTAAATTCTAAGTAATTGCAAAGTATGTATGCATATAACCTGTGGAAAATAAAAATACCGTTTTTTTGGCAAAATACGACTCGGAAATTCATACATTAATTTTTATTTTAATCATAGTATCTGCCCCTGTTTTGTAAAAAGGTTGAGGTTGGCTTGGGTGGAACATGATTCGTGATTGATTAGTGCATTAATGACCGTCTGGGTCCACAACAACACAGACTTTGCCTGATAGCATAGGCGCAACCACAAGGGGGTACCAGGGGGTACAAATATCATTAAAAGATATGAAGGGGTGTGGCTTAGCGGGGCCTGCTTAATATGTAAAGGATAGGGCCTATCTGGAATTCCAGGGGGTACATTGGAAAACTAGGGGGTATAATTGGACCTTCGTACCCCCAGTAGTTGCGCCTATGCCTGATAGACGTACCTTACTGTGCCCACAAGATAAGAAATAACCATGACGACAAAAGTAGCGTAAATTAGATTTGAAATATTGGGCATTTCTCTGATTTCTTAGCTTTGAAATTCTCCATGTCAGCAGCAGCTTACAGGCTGGCTGAAAGGCGAAACGCCTCTGGAAATTGGAACTTTCAGTAAATACAAATTACCTAGTAAAGTCCGACTAGCCTTGAATACAATGAGCTCTTCAATGGACTACGCTTCAGCTCAAAATTCTAGGTATGGGTGTATTTTTTATGAGGGTTTTGTCATGAATATTGCTTCGTGATTTACAATTTGATAATTTGATTGTAGTGGCAGTGGTGCAAAGTCGGAAAGGTTCACCTTGTTAATAAATGACGAGGCCAACAATGACGATCATGAAATCGAATTTCCAGGAAGCAAAACGGTTAGAGAAGTTAAAGAAGAGTTGTATGCTCTGACCGAAATACCCGTCAGGTTTCAGTTATGGACTGGATGGCCCACGGGAGTTGTTGACTCTACGGTTAGTTAGTTATCAACAATTATATCGTTTCATGCTTTGATAATTATTTGGATTTTTATTCAGAGTTTAGGTGATTGTGGCTTAGATAAACCTCACAGCTTAACAATAAAGAAACAAGTAAACGCTTCTTCGTCTTCTACAGATGTAAATAAACTAGTAAGACAATTAAAGCTATCTCAAGTCAGTTTGTTGCAACCTTAACCTCGTATTTAGTTTATTATAATCAACTCTCTGTATCAATCAGCAAAAGGAGCTTACAGATGTATCAGAAACCTCTTTAGATGTCGAAGATGTAACCGAATTATTCTCCGAACAAGACGTTTTTGTTCTTAAAGTCAAGCAGACGCCTCAAAAATGTCTGAGTAAGAGATCAGGCAACATAATCCTTTCCAAATACCGTAATTCTCTGACCATAAGCCGCCCTTGTTAATTAAGCCGCACACTATCCTTTGCATGTTAAATACGCTTCAACCCATCTTTTTTTGCATGCATAAGCCGCGGCATATAGGTGAGGATTTAGGGTAATATATTACTGACAGAGTATTATAATTTTAATTTATAGTACCAGACAATACTCCAAATGAAGTTGAGGGTACGATACAATTTTCTGACAACTTTTCCATACGATACGGATCCTGCCACCCGAATTTTTTTCATGGGACCTTAGAAGATGCAGTCAAGGAAATCTGCTTTAAGCGAGCCATAGACAAAGAATCCCTCATTCTTTGTGCATGTAAACCAGCAATACAGGTCAATAAGTTCAGCCATCCTAATAAGACTGAATGTACTGTCACTAAAAATGGCATACTAAAACTTTAAATTCTTTTTTATCAGAGAAAGTCGCTAGCTATTTACTTGCATCACGATAGCTCAGTTATGTCTAATATCTTTTGCCAACAAGT
>JAQFZX010003601.1:0-11540 GCA_034682405.1 Hydroisotoma schaefferi | reverse complement strand
TTCGCCCATAAGAACCGACGTAGGCGTGATTCTCACTTGGCCCCAAACTCGATATTTCGTGACGTCATCTGCGTCATGCAAGAGGATCTTAACTAAATTAAGCGCCACTGTGCCGTGCCCGAGCCTTCTAAAAATTACCCCCTTATGGGCTGGGGATCTGCCCGGCGCTTCTTTGTTCGCTGACGTTTTTAGCATCGGGCTCCTTAAATTAGCAAGCTAATATGCCCAGTGCGCCTTAAATTAGCAAGCCAATATGCCCAGTGGCCTTAAATTAGCAAGCCAATATGCCCAGGGCGCCTTAAATTAGCAAGCCAAGATGCCCAGTTTTGGACATATGCTATTGATAAATCAATGAAGAACATGCTAAAAACTTTACGACAGGGAAACAACGTTCTATAGAATGTTGACATGAAATCATGAGTTTAAAAATTACAGTAAAAAACTATGACGTAAATACACCTATATTCTATGCGGTTAGCAATACGTTAATTATAAACTGGACAGATGCTAAACCTTTGCATGGTAGAAAATTACGTAAAATAAGAAATCTCTTCTCTAGAAAAATTTTGCGCTTTATACGCGCTACAGGCTAGAATAGAAGAACCTAATTTTTAATTATTAAAATTAGGACAACCTTATTTCAAGCTTTTAGATCAGTCTGGCGTTCAAACAAGTTCGGATTAGACATTGCGCCCAGCGCCCCTTTAAAAACAAGAATCTATCGTATAAAGCGCAAGGTCAGCGATACTTTATTTATTCCCTTGTAATTAATGTGACCTTTTGACCTCAAAATAAATGTGGATAGTTTTAAAATAGCTAATAAAGAGGTATATAATTTACAGTCCCTTATGAAACTCTTCTCCAGTGCAGTCTCCACTTCCAAGCTGATTCTTCATCTTGTTCCATCCCCAATTCCTCCACGCGTACAACACAAACTCACAAAATATATAAACTTTTCATAAAGAAAGTCCAAACAAACAACGACCTTCTTCTTATCATCATTTAGGTAAAAAGTAAAACCCAATATTCAATATTTACTCGTTTTTTAGGTTTCAAAACCCCTTTTTCATCCTTTTTTACAATAAAACATTCTATTTAAGTATTTTCGGCATAGAAGATCCCGAAAAGAAAGTATTTTAATTAATTTCAGAGGTTTACTTTCCCAGATTGCATATCTATCTTGTCTTCTGGTTATTGGTAATGAAATCCATGATTTATTTATGATATTTCAGTTTATCTAGAGAGAGAGAGATATAATGGTTCGAAGTGGGGGTGGTCGTCACGGCGGAGGAGGGGGAGGGGGGGTTGTGACCCGAAACGCTGGTCCACCCTTGAAAAAAGTGGGTGGAGGAGGGCCGGTGACGGAACGGTTGACCTTGTTGGAGAAACGCTACTCTCGAGTTGTGGTCCATCAAACTTATTTCAAAATACTGGACGAGTGGATGCAATGCATGTTCGGTAAATAAATATATTGTTCTTATCATAATAGTGGTTATCTGGATAAGCATTTATCCCTTTTTTTAATTATAAATTAAACCTTTTACTACACTCTTTTGCGACTCGTAATTTAGAAATAAGTGAGGAGCATGTAGTTTGAAGATATCGGTGTTTTTGGGGGGTTTTTTTGCTTAAGATTGTTGAAATAATGCAATGCTTTTTAAATGCATAAGAAGGAGTCGTTGAAGAAGGGAATCTTTGGACTTTTGGTGATAAATAAATGAGATATTTTTAGTATTTTTTTGGTATGACGAAAGCATGTTTTGGATGGATGAATCTGACAGTCAGATGCAGCTAAATTTAGCATTTTTTAAAAAACCTTTTTGTTCAAGAATTGGAGTAAAGTTTGGTATGTTTTTGGTTGAATTATTGGAATTTACATGCAGAATTATAGTTATAAATTAACTAATGAATTAAGGGAGGTAGTAAAGTTAGAATATCGGGTAAAAAATGGATAGTTAGGAAGGAAGGATTGTCTAAATATTGTGAATATAAATAGGTTAACTTGTAACCTTTAGTGGTGCGTAGTTAGTTAGTGTTAGTAGTAGAGAGGGATTCCCTTCTCCAATCAGACCACCATTCCTTATCAAAACTTTAATGTGACCAAATATTTAAATAGTCAGGTTTGTTGTTGTTTATCCAAGTAATTTTTATATTTTACTGAAATAAATAAATATATATTCTAATCTTTTAGGGGCACAACTCTTTCCTAAACCCAGTGAGGTCCAGATTAATGAGGACGAGTGAGTTTAGTTTTTTGTAATATAATCCATTTTTATTCAACAGTTTCATCATGTAATTAATATGTTGTGTTTTTAATTATTAGGATTGACGAAGACAACCCATTTTGTAAGTGAAGGAAAGGAATAGTAGAATACTGTTGTTTGTTTCTTTATAGTTGAGTAAACTCTAAACTTTGTTTATGGATTTTGTAGATGAGATCCACGTGCTTTCTCAACGTATATTTGCCCTAGAAGATAAACTAGCCTCGTTGGGCTACCCCATAGCATCCGCACCCAGCCGACCAGTGTTCAAAAAACCGGCCCCACCCCCTCCACCTTCAAAACCGGCAGTAAAACGAACGTACGGAGCGCCCACAGCAACTATGCGGAAGCGTCCAGGCTACGCTGCTCGACCTGTTGCTCCATCAACTTCTACGGAAGGTTCTAGTAAAGCGGCGGGGGGTTTGAGTCCAACTAAAAAGCCTGCAACTGTGACGGCTGCTGCTACGGTGAAGTCTGAACCTGTCGTCTCCCTTTTCAAGCTTAACACTGAAGATAAAGTAAAGGCAGAGCCACAGCCAGGCCCTTCAACTCCACCTGTGATTGTTGAAGAGGGTAAGAAAGACGAGGATAAGGTGGAAGATAAGAAGGCAGAGGATGAGGGAGCCATCGAAACGGAAGAAGGTACTAAACTCCCAACGGATGAAGTAGATAAGCCCCCTGTCCTAACTCAGGAGGGGTTTGCTCCGGATGAAAGTGTTCAGGATGATACTGCTAAAACGCCCACAGCTGCGGAAAAAAGTCCAGAGGTCGAGGACAGGTCGCCGCCAGATGTGACTGGAAGTGGAGCGGAGGAACCTACAAAGAGTGAACCGTCCGACGATGTGGAGGACATGGACGTTGATGACGACGACGACGATGAAGAAGAAGAAATGGATGAATATCTTGAAGAAGAGGAAGAGGATATCGAGCAAAAGCCGATCGTGCCAACGCCCGAGGAGATTGCGGCTGCTTCAGAAAGCCAGACTCCAGGTCGATCTAGAGCTGTCCGTGGGACTAAAAGAGCTGCGGCCGCTGCCATTCCTGTTATCAATGATCCTGAGGATGAGCCTGTTGTCACGTACACGACCCGAGGGAGGCGCCACACCGTTCCTCGTCGGTATGCAGAATATACGGGACATGATAATGTGGCCTCTATTCTTAAAAGTCAGCAGCGATCTGCCGCAGAGAAACAGGCGACCAAGTCTAAGAAAGTGGCTCAGCAGCAACAACAGGAGAAACCTTTGAAACCATTGAAACCTAAACTGGCTCCTGTTCCCAAAGTGGTCACTCCAAAGAAACCTCCGGCGGACGGGACTCGACCTGAATGTGTTTATCAACTTATTGGTCAGGTTCAGGCCAAGGAAGTCGACGCTGATGGAAATGTAAGATAAGAAAAAGTATAATGATTAGGGGCGAGGGCATGCCCAAAACAGGGCACGTACAGCACAGTACTCTGATAATTTAAGGAGCCTTTAATGCTTACTAGAACGTTTGGGCATGAGGCAAATGCCCAGGGCATCGGTGCATATTTTGAGAGGGCGCTGGCATGGCTCTTTGCTAATATTGATCCCATTTTTTTCTAAAACTGTGTAAATGTAAGACTAACTACTAACTGACTATGTTTTGTAACTATTTTGCAGATCGTGCTATGGGACACTTACCCAAATGTGAAGGTATCGCAGCAGCAGTTGATCAGTGTTATTTTTAGATCCAGTAAGTGAATTATTACAAAATAAATATATTAATGAATCCTTCCTTTCATAAAGTAAATTCGTGAAACTCCCGATGTTTTCAGATGGAATGTCTACAAGACTAACACGAAAGATGACCACGCTTGTTTTCGAGGATCAAATTTTGGCAAACGCTTCTCCCTTCGGGACAAAGTATTATCAAGAAAGACTTCCATCGGAACGGTTAGAAGCGATGGTTGGTAAGTAGCTCAAACCATAAGTATCAAAGTATCCTGCTAAATATCTATCAATATCTGTTATAATTATTGGGAAATCGTTAAAAATCTTTGTAGATTTTATCGTTGAAAGTGGGTTTGATCCGGAATATTCCAAGAAGAAGATTTATATGATCGTAGGTCAAGTTTGTAATGAAGCTCGAGCGGGTCGAGTAAGGAAACTGCTTCCGGTCACCGGACCCAACGGAGAAGAACTCCCTGGACCTTCCTTTTAATTCGAGACATTTTATTGCAATCTATTTTACAAACCTTCTTGTTTATATATTATCCTAAACTCTGTGTATTTTATATTGTGTCTGGCAGGGTTCCTCCTACCTTGTTTTCAAAAAGTAAATCACTGAACCAGTTAGCTCAGTGGCCTTTTGTGGGTTTTTGCTACCTAAGAAATGTCTAGTAATGTGTAGTTGTTTTCATAGCGGAGGTAATGCCGAAATTTTTGGATTTGTCTCGTATCTTGATTAATTTATTCCTGAATGAAATTACCAACTTGTCTAGGTATTGTTTAGTTTAGTTTATTATTATAATGAGTTGTTCAAAATTATTATTGGACTAATAAAAATCATAAAACTTGGCCTGTTTGTTGTGCCGTGCCGTATCTTCATTGGGCTTAACCAGTATCATTTCATGGATTCTATGGTGAAAGGATGCATTCTTGATGGTATACTTTGGCTTAATAAACTCCCAGCTGTCGAAGCTGTTCTTGTCATGAAACTAACCATGCAAAACTTGCTGTATCTAGTTGAGTAGTAAAT
Source organism: Hydroisotoma schaefferi (assembly GCA_034682405.1). Taxonomy (NCBI): domain Eukaryota; kingdom Metazoa; phylum Arthropoda; class Collembola; order Entomobryomorpha; family Isotomidae; genus Hydroisotoma; species Hydroisotoma schaefferi. The sequence continues at coordinate 6,561 of JAQFZX010003601.1, read as the reverse complement.
GGGGATGAAGGAGTCTTTAAATATTAATGAAAAGGGTTAATTAGGAGTATATAAACTTGCAAAAGAAGCAGAGTCAGCCTAGGATAATATTACATTCCGTTTGTAGTTTCAGTTTATAAAATGTTGGGTCCAATCTTTACAAAATTCCAGCGTTGTGTAAATAATGGAGTTGGAGCATCTCTGATTCTGAAGGCTTATTCGACAAGAGGTAGGAGGAGGGTACAGCTTATGTCCACCTTTTCATGAATAAGACCCACAAACATGGTATGATAATGAGGGTTTTATGCAGGTGGAAATGTGATTGTTGAAAAGTCCAATAAGATCACAACGATTGGGATAAATCGTCCGGAGAAGCGTAATTGTGTGGATTTAGAAACAGCTCGGGAGCTGGAATCGGCGTTTAAAGCGTTTGAAAATGACCCTGAGAGTCTTGTAGGGGTTCTTTATGGGAAGGGAGGTCACTTCTGTGCGGGGTTGGACCTTAAGGAAGTGTCCCAATTTCCCAAGGACTTTGATTTCATAGGGAGTAGGAACTATGACCCTAAAAATGAGGATGGGATTGGACCAATGGTGACTACATCATCTTTATTATCCTGTTTTATGAACTTGAACTTGACCTTTTGCCCTTTATAAGGGGTTTAATGCAGGGCCCTTCAAGACGGATTTTTAAGAAGCCGATGATAGCAGCCGTTTCTGGGTATGCGGTTGCGGGGGGTATGGAAATTACCCTCATGTGTGATCTCCGAGTTGCGGAAGTTACATCCACTTTCGGAATATTTTGTAGACGATTTGGTAAAATATATTATTCCATTTTAGCCGCAGAATATGCAAGTAATAAAAGTAGGGTTACAGTTGCAGTTACCGTAAAATATGTAATAGAGCTCCTCGCGTTATAAATTACAAATTATAACCACAGGTTGCTTACCGTAAAATGACGTTTTGAAGCATGTGGGAGTTGGAAGATGATATATCCTGTTTAATTTGCAAAAGAATAAAGAGTAGAATTTAATATGCGGTTTAGTTAACGCGAGCGGCCTATTGTTGAATAATTACGGTAATAGAGGCCCGTGTTCTAAGCGCGACCCGCGCATTATTAGAAGTTTAACGGTATATGCTGTCATACTGACTTACGGAAGATTGACAGCTATATATAGGTTGTATGATTTATAATTGTATGATAAGGTGTGCCGTTGATTGACGGTGGGACGATAAGGCTGCCGCATCTTATCGGGCTGAGCCGGGCGATGGACCTAATCCTAACGGGTAGACCGGTCAAGGGTAAGGAAGCGTTTGAAATGGGATTGGCCAACCGTCTAGTCCTTGAAGGGGCCTCCTTGGCCAAGGCGATTGAACTGGCAACCTCGATAACCCAATTCCCACAGGATTGTATGAATCGGGACAGACTTAGTGCTAATTATGCCATGTATTCTGCCAAGGACTTCCAAGACGCAGTCAGAAATGAGATGAGCCAAGGGCTGGAAATTATGCAGAAGGTTTATCAAAATATATTTACAACTCGTAGGATTTATACTATATTTTATAAATTGTATAATTGTCAAAACAGGAGTCTGTAGCGGGTGCAGGAAGGTTTGCGACTGGACGTGGAAGACATGGATCTTTTAAAGACATTTAACAATATGTATGAGTTCAGTTCAGAGGTAGTTGTGTGGATATTTGGATTGTAGTTGTTCTCGGAAATATTAATAAAAATCCTCATGAATAGACTAATCATAAAAGCATAATAGGATTTTCGAGCATTTTTTTACCCCACACCCGCGGTTTCAAGTTCTGGAGACTTTTTTACACCTATTTAATCCAAAAATGTCGATTTCGAAATTAGAAAAAGGATTAGTAGAGCATTGTGGAGCGTTTTGATGAAAAATTGAGCATTTTGAAAATCTGGATCAGTGTTTTAAAACGCTGGAGAGTCATTCCGGGAGAAATTGATTACATGAGCGGTTTAGGACATGCCAAGGAGAATAGATGTGGATCGGTTATCATTCGGATTCCATTTAGCAAGATTGTGGTGGATCCAGCCTGTTTAACATGTAAAGGATAGGACATTTCTAAAATTGTAGTGGGTATACATACATGAAGAAACCAGTGGGTAGAATGTACCCTTGTACCCACGCTGGTTACGCCTATGAATGTGGGGTTTATTTATGCATAAAGCCAGAACCTGGGTCATCATTCCCTCTCGAGCAAAACTGCAAGCTTAATAAATCCTTTAACTTTATTTTAAATGTAAGGGAACAGTTATATTTTAACTGGTCCAAATAAATAAGTAACAACCGCACAAAGGACGAAAATTACTGTGCCGGTGGAAGGATAATAATTGGAAACGTTTAATAAAATTTGCATACAAATGGATGGATGTATTGGGTTGTAGAGATGAGTGATTTTTATCGGACAATCCCGTGTCCTACTCTACTTAGTAAAAGTGAACTCCACTCCTTTCCCAGAACTACTTATCGGTTATGTGGTTATTTTACAGCCCCACCCTTTTTATCTTCCATAGGCTACTCCATTTAACTAATTGTAAATACGGTTCGGTAAAATTAGGTAGTTCCAACGATACTTCGTACGACTTAATGTTTTGCTTAAAGTTCTTACTGAACGTTTGCTCCTGAAAGTACATCCTCCTATTTACACTCGTCCGTGCGTCAAGAGTTGAATTATAAAATTTAACACAAGTTCCTATTAAATATTACTATTTCTAACTACGAGGACTAAGATTATTAAAATGTCAGCATCCAACCAGATTCTTTTTGCTGCAAAACCAGTAAACGACATAAAAGAGGCTGCAGATAAATTTGGCCAGCAGCGTAAAGATAATTGTTCATTTCAATCCTGTAGAGAAAATATGAAGAAACTGTATGACTTGGCACGTATTCTGTGGGAGGATAAGCCATCCGCATCTGCAAAAATCCCCCCACCGATTAACCTTTTACTGGCCGAATATATTTTGAACGCGGTTATCAAAGCTGTAAAGGAGAACAACCAGATCATCGATACGAACGATTCCCCAACATTTTACTTATCAACGCTTATAAATGGACTCTTGATGTTATTATTCCAGGCAACGCCAAATGATGATTATAAAAAAGACTACAATGACATTTTTGATAGCTTAATTGTCCAACCAAAATGGGAGAGAAAGCAAATGAAAAACGTTTCAATAATAAATTTTAAAAAACCAACGAAGTCGTCTTTGGAATGGGCCAGTCCTCTGTTTGTTCTACCGGAACCTCACACAGTTGCAGTAAAATTTAGATTGGGAGACTCTAAACTTAAATTTGCAATTTCGACCGAGGTGTTTGCAAATAAGTTGGAACGTTCATTGAAGGAAGGCGGAAACACCCTTACGATGGAGAAAGACATAGCACAGGATCAATATCTCCATCCCCTTGGTCTCGTCTACTGTGGGGTGGACATGGAATCGCATTTTAAAAAGCTGGAGAACAGTTCGGTGGATAATGATTACAACGGTGTTTTACAACATGCCAAGGAGAATAGGTATGGATCGGTTATGATTCGGATTCCATTCAGTCAGATTGTGGTGGCTGGAAATAGCAACGTTTATAAACTTGGAACAAAGAAATACAGGAAGGAGCATTCTCAATACTTTTAGTGGACCAAGCAAGCAAAAAACAACGATCTTGGTACTTTGCGAATGATTCCAACACCATAAGACTGAAAGAAGACCGGATGACAAAACTGGAATATGTAGAAAATCCAGATAACTTTGAATGGGAGTGTGGTTATTCTGCAGACGGAAGCTGGACACATCCCGAACTCGCTTTTGTGGGGGCACTTAAACTCCCACTGAACGAGTGTAAGGTTACATTCGTCACGCATGAATGCATCAAGGGTCCATGTGAGGAATGTAATCAGGATGTGGATGAGATTATAAACCGTTTGACTCAGTCATGTCAGCGTAAAATGGGAGCGAGATGGGATAGGTTTAAGATGCTTTTTGAGGAAGAAGACTTTTAAAAGATGTGTACGTTTATGAAAGCATAAGTTGCAGCGGAGCAGCAAGAAATCCCATAGAAGAAACCTCGCTACCCAGCGAGCGACCCTGCTGTAAGTTATGTCAACGTCAACCAAAGTCCTCCCCACACACACCCATGGACCTTTCCCTTCCAGCCCTGTTATTTAGGGAATAACGTAATGGAAAGTGGGTTTTGGCTAAATAATATAAAACCCCGATCCTTTCTTTACAAGAGGGACTATGAATATAGCTGTATGCAAAATTAGAGAGTAGTGAATGTAAAATATGAGTCATTTATATAAACTTGGAAATAAAATAATGTCAAGCCCAATTTGGTTGTTATTTCCTGAAACGTAAAATATGATAAATCCTAACGCAACCCCATGAAGGTATAATTGTAGTCTGCTAATCACTAAGCCTTGAAATTGGGAAAGTGATAGTGGAGCAGAGGAAGGATAGAAATTATAAGCATATCATTTGGACCAAAGCAAGGGGTTTTTAAACTAATTATATTTTAACTACATTCATCCATTGATTATCCCAATTAGTTTACCTTGAGATTGATTATCCCTGGGTAAAGTTTAATATTGGGTTAGGTGGAGGGGGCATTATTTAATGATACTTAAAATAGTAATCATACGATGTGCTTGTAAAAGTTATGTTACACTAACAACAGTGACACCAACCACATCACTTTTGCATTTAAATGTATTTTTGTCAGTAGTTGTTTCGAGAAGAGTCTCGACAGAGTAGGAGGGTAAAGTCTAAAGTGTCATCATAACGAGGTAAAGAAACTGGGTAAATTCAACTTGTAACGTTTGGGTAATGACAAGTTGTAATGATAGTAGATAAGATAAGTTCAAACATTAGAACTTTCATTAAAATATATTATTCCAGGGCAGAAGAAGAGACCTAAAGTAAAGTATTGTAGGAGTTTAATCCGACTTCGAAGCGATCACCATCATGAGGCAAATGCACATCCCTTTTTCCCGTCCCACTAGCCGCGGCTTATCACTGTGAAATAGGGAATTTTAGAGCTTGTGGCATTTAGCGGCCCATCTATATATGGATTGATTTAACTCATTGTCATTGACTTTATCTTAGAAATTGTCAAAATACGGCTTATGGAATGGGAGTTCTGTAGGGGTAAAGGAGGAGGCAGGCTAAAGTACAAATCCCTTAACGTCGAACTGTTTGTTTCATGCAGTTTCATCCCAAAACCCTTAAGTAGAATACTGTTTGGGAAAATAGGTTTTAGCTAAATATACAACAACTAGGGTTGAACCGTTCTTCGTAAGAGGAACTATAGGAATAGCCTTGTAATTCCGTCTTTTAATTTAGCTGTTTTTAATTAACTTTAAAAATAAAAGGACCGGATCAAGCCCAACTTGGTTGATATAGAATTTTATTTCATAAAAGCTGAAAGGTCATAAATTATTGTGGTCATAAAAAATAATCGTAACGAACCCCTCCTAGCTTAATCTCAACAATTTGGGATAAGTAAAGCATACATCTTCAATAGTTTCAGTCTAAAATCACTGAACTAAAATGAAAAATATCCTTAAAATGTATGGAATTGAAGAGAAGTATAATATAATTGACACTGGTGAATATAACTCAACAGTTTAGGGAATTTACTATTCCCATCCCAGGTTCTTTCATAAACATAAATGCATAAATAAAGTTATTTCATAAGTAAAAATCCCCCAAACCGGAATCGGAGACGACAGTTGCAAACACGTGTACGTTTGGTTCAGCTGTATATATTAATCAAAATAGGAAGGGGGACCATGTCTGGTTCTTTTTTTGTAGAGACTAAAGGTTCGTCGTATTTATACAGTAGTAGCCGAGTTTAGGGTGCACAAAACTCATCCACTTCTATCTATAAAATACACTTTCAAACCTTATTACCCATGCATTTTAAAATGTCTCACTTTGGTTGCACTCTATAGACAGAAACTAAACTATAATACTTTTGTATTAATATAATAGTATGAACAAAAGTATAAAGTCAGTTATCCATAAAAATAATACAGCAAGTGTCTCAAACGTCCTTAACTCAATTCATACTAAATAAAAATGGAATTATGGTTAGAAAACATCCCATATCTCTCCTGCAGTTCCACCACTCCCTGTCTCATTCCCGAAAGTTTGTCTGACACGATCATCTTAATGGAAGACGGGAGTAGGTCACATTCGGTGCAAAGTGGTCGCACCGTCGCCCGACAACTATGCCTCACAAATTCAACTCTACAGGCATTCATGGGGATATTTACTGATCCCAAAAAGGCAACCTCGGGATGCGTCCACTCCCCTTGAAAGTTAAAGGCCAAAGGCCACTCCATCTCCCCGAGGTTTTGAATCCTCTCCAGCGGATGAATTATCTCTAACCCCTGACCTTCCAGGGTTGTTCGACACCCAAGTCCTGGGGGAAGACGTATACATCCCCTGTAGGGATATGCCGGGGCTGTATGAAACGCATGTGCCTCGTACGCCATAAGATAATCGCTTATCTCTTGAGAGGTCTGATCAACCAGAACAACTTGAGAATATTCCTTATAATACAC
>JAQFZX010003600.1:0-11543 GCA_034682405.1 Hydroisotoma schaefferi | reverse complement strand
ATCGGGAGCCCGGGTACTGGGATCCAGATAATCCTCGTGGACTACGGTTGAGAAGTTTATTCGGTTCCGAGCGGCATTCCTGTGGCTTTTTTCGATGGCGTTGAAAAGTTTTAGCTTATCCCCGATCGCCATGATGCGAGTGGCTTATTTTTTACTTTAAGGTCACTGGGTAATTTTGCTGGGTCAGGTCATTAGGTCAGGACCTTTCTCAGAAGTGATGTGAATTATATTTTTATGCGTGATGCTCAAGTTTTTTTTTCAAGCGAGATTTGTTGTCTATTTATCCAGGATGAAAAAAAATATCCATGGCAACAGAATATATTTTTTTGTAATTCGGTTGGTTTTATTTACTCTTGTATTTTTAACGTTATCTGAGATAATCTAGAAAAGATAAGAAGAGAATGTGTTTAATTTTAAACAACAACATTGATATTCGATCTTACAAACAATAGCAATTACATAACCCAGGAAATGCCGTCTGTTACATAATTTTAAACACTTTCAAAAACAAATTCAGGGCTAAGTAACCGAACGGTCACTCTACGTTGTAGGACTTTAGCCCTAATTCGTTAAAATTGCTATGGCAACCACCAACAAGCTTCAACGCAAAAATTAGAAAGCAGCAGCAGAATTGACAATAGTATGGTTTTTAGGAGTCTACGACTTAGTGGCCAGCGACGTGGTGGCAAGGCGACTTGGTGGCAAATGGACTTGATGGTCAACGACTTGGTGGCAAACGACTTAGTGGCAAATGGACTTGGTGGCCTAAAAAATATTATAGCATTTGTTGCTCAAAAAAGGCTTGAATTTTAATTTTATACCACAATCCGAATTTCCTATCATTCATCAGCACTATTAATTGAGGAACACATACAATTTCCCCGTACATTGCAGTTTTGAAAAGAAAATCTCAATAAATGAAAACTCTTTCCATTCAATATCTTATTTCGTTATCCTTATCTCTTCATTATCCTGTGCTCTCTTTACCTTTTGCTTAGCTTTATAAGGAGCTTTCCTGTTTACCTTTTTATCAAATTTAAAACTCTAAAGAATACACCCCTTAGCTTTTGTAAAGGCTATTGTATCTTCATGTAAAGAAATTAAACTCTTATTAACTATGTTTATTTCAAATATCATTTATGTCAAAATGTATTCGTTTTTTTACTTAACGCTATTAAAAGCTTTAAAATATTGAATGACAAAATTATATAAGATCTGTTGTATGTGCTCCGAGGTTAACTTTGACTGAAGTACTGGAATTGAACTTATACTTTAATTAAATTAAACACTTATTATATAATCTTTACATTCAAATTTAATGAAAAACTATTTGAAAAAGTCGGTTATCTTTAAACGGGGTCAGTTTATCAGTTAGATGACCATCTATGTAAGCCCATGCAAGGTTATAAGTATAAGGCGTATGCGGCATATGTAAGTATGTGCAATGTTATAGTAAATGGGAGTTTGGCAAAGTATGATTATAAGGGTCTGCTGAAAGTTGCTGCCTTTGGGTGCACTGCACCCAAAAAGGTAGTAACTTTCGAGTGTTGTTTAAAAAAAACACTAAATGGTGTGACTCCAGTTTGTGAAAGATGCCAGCCTTGGAGCAGTCCAAGTGGTGGCATCTTTATACTGTTGGCTCATACAGTTTAAAGAAAATGGGTGAATTTTATATCACACTGGAGTCTGATTCATCGTCAAAGTATTTTGAAGAGAATAAAATTTCAAATTTTCGAAATCATCTGTCTTATCCAATTAAATTGCCTACTGACGAATATCCCGCAGCCCTTGTAGAGTGTTCCTATTATCATTCGGATTTGGTAATAGTGAAAGGCGAAGAATTGTTGAAAAGTGTGCGAAAAGAAACGTTTAGTAGCAATGAGAGTGTTGTATTTGTGGAAGAAATAAAAACGAGTAGAAATATTTATTCGCCAGAAGAATTATTAATAGAATTGATGAAACAGCATGAAAATGTTGCATATTTGATAGTAGACGGATACGTACAAATAAGTTTTTCCAAAAAGTTCGAGTATACAATCTCATATAGTCCCAAGTTAAAAGCAATATTGGTTGTTAGTGATGTTTTTGAAGAAATGCTTCATGGGGTAGACGTTGGTGGATATACAACAATAGTAGCTCCAAATAAATTTTTCTTCAGAGCAGGCTAAACCCGACTGTTCATGTATTCAAATATTGTATCAACACAGCATGTTGGTCATACTTCAGCTCCGCTTTTAAAATCCTTCATGTATACAGAAACACATGGAGAACCTATAACAAAATCATTTACGCATTTGCAATATGTGGATCTGAGAGTTACTAGTTCTGCGTATTCAAAAAAGTAAATTAACTTACGGGTTTTCTCATCGTTCTGTCTCCGTGACCTCTCGTCATCCAACTGTTGCTTCTTTTTCAACACTTCCGTTATGGTAAGCTGTCTCTTTTCCCTATCAGTTGCCTTTTGTTTCTGGGCAGCTTCAAGTTGCCATTTCTTTGGTTCCTCGGAATGCTCTTTTCTAGTTATGTCCATCACCTCCTCTTGAAGGAGTTTAACATCTGCCTCATCTTCTTCTCTGCTAGTAGTCTTCTTGGTCTTATTCTTTCTCGTGTTCTTTGAAGTCTTTTGAATAATAGAAAATAATTCTTCGCTAAAGTCAGAGTTATTCCCACTCTCATCCTCATCACTATCGTCCTTTCCACTCGATTCTTCTTCTGTCCGGTCTAGCTCTTCCTTACTAAAGATGACCTCATGGTCAATCGACTCTTCGTCTGTAGCTTTCTTTTCCTCGTCCTCCTCCTCTTCTTCTTCTAATTCTTCGTCTTTGTCATCCATGGAACTTTCAGAACCATTTTCTGAACTGAAACTCATCTGGATTCTCCTGTATGCTTTTCTCGCGATTAACAAGCTCAACAAACACTCCGTATTTGAAATGTGCATGTATTGCATTAAGATTTTGGCAAAAGGGGCTGCTTGTAGGAGAGTCAGGATAGTCTTCCCAAATGTAGTGTAAAAACGCTTTCAACCGCTTAATTTCCTGCAAATGCTATAGGACAGACATTAACTTTCACACCTTTAATCTTAAAATTAAACAAAAATCTACTTTTTATAATAATTTTTCGAAAAAAAAAAAAAAGCGCTCACCTCTTCTTCCGTGCTATTTTGCCGCTATTCCCGGATCTTTTTAGCAATCGCTCTTTTCACAACTTCACAGTTTGATGTTACATGCTTGAGTCCAAGGAGTCTAAAAGCTGAGAACATAGTATTAAACTTTTCTTCTTTTCTTGGTAATACTTTTACAATTTATCGTACCCCATTTTTGCTTGTTTATTTAGACTTGACTTCTCTGTCCAATAATCACATATACGTTAAACTTTTTCAGCTTTACCTTCCTATCTGTCGCTATGTCCTTCTTCCATCCCATTCCGCTCCGATCCATAATATGAAAAATAGGCCAATAACATTACAATCCGTCTCATTGGCGTTCTATTCTTAACCATTCTGGAGCCTTAAGTTTTCTGACAATAAAACCACTCACATTTTGTCAAATATCTCTCTACGGCTCAGCCATCAATACTGGTTTTTATTTTTATAACTAAAAACAATCGAGTCTCAAAACATTCTTTAGGCTACTGTCGACCTCGGAGTCAGTAGTAAAGACAATTGGACGTCCAAGAACTCTTTAGACTGCTGTCAACTTTGGAGACAAAAGCAATAAACGCACTCAACTTTAGGTGACAATGCAACCCAATTTCTAAATTAAACAACAATTCATAGCCAAGGCTTCTACGTATCATGTATAACAACTACGTTGTTAACTTTAAAAGTGGTCGGGTTACAACAATGCATGCATTTACATACCGTCTGGCCCAATTTTTGTAGCATTGCATGGGGAATTATTCTCACTAACAGTTATATTATTTACTGTTTTTAAGCAACACTCGAAAGCCACAGCCTTTAATGGGTGCAATGCACCCAAAGGCTGTAACTTTCAGCAGACCCTTATAATCATTTTTGCCCGAACTCCCATTTACTCTAACATTGCATGGTTTTACATATGCCATGTAAGCCCCATGCTTATAGCATTGCATGGACTTACATAGATGGTCATCAAACTTTTATCTTCTCCAGATTTTTTTAACCTGCAGCTAAAAAAACTGGTCTATAAAAAGCCCAACTTTTTAAAACTTTATTTTCATATTTTCAGAAAAAAAAGCCTCTTTAATAGCATACTTTTAAAAAAAATTTGCCACCAAGTTGTTTGTCACTAAGTCATTGGCCACTAAGTCCATTTGCCACCAAGTCGCTGGCCACCAAGTCCGGCGCCCGTTTTTTAGCCTAAGACATTGTCCGTGTGTTACGACATGCCATCAAGAATGATACATCATGAATTGGCAATGTTACCTCGACCAAATTTGGTAGCTAAATTCATTATTGTAAAAAAATGTCCATTTCAATTTTTATTGCGATTAAAAATGGTAATATCCATGTGGGACACACAACCCTAACGGGTCATTTTTTCCACCATGAACGAACTAAAGCCAGCTAAACAAAGAATTAAATGTCTAGCCCGTTTAGCCCAAGCGGCTTATGAAACTACTTTCGTGCCTTCCGTCGTCTGTAAGACTGGACGACTTTCCAACCGACGATGCCAAGACGCATCAAAACGGGTACATTGGCGCAACCACTGGGGGTGCGAGGGTACGTTGTACCGCCTAGAATTCCCAATAGGCCTTATCCATTACATGTTAAGTAGGCAAAGCTCAGCCCCGCTTAGCCACACCCCTTCGTATCCTTTAATGCAATTTGTAACCTCTGGTACCCCTTGTGGTTCCGCTTATAAACGAGTATGCATAGTCATATAGTGAAAAATTAAAGGCAGGCAAGACACTCACATTAGAGAAAATTTGTTAGGAAAGTATGGTAATAAAACCTATTCCGTATAGTAAACCCTGTTCTTATTCCTCGCTTACTTGGGCTCTGGTACTTACACTCGGAGGTTTTAAAAATATAATACAATTTGACAGTTAAGACGTAGGGAGTTGCAGGGGCCTTTGTCCCTACCGCAATTGTGTCAGTCGCGCCGCGGTCACTCCTGATTAACATTAGGGATAGGTAGGGGTGCGACTGGGTGTAGTTTTAACATGAAAAGGATAGGGGCTTTGGAAATTGAAGGGGGTACACATTGGAAACCCAGAGGGTACAATGTACCATTGTACCCTTGTACCCCTCTTGGTTGCGCCTAAGTTTGCATTCATAGACATAGGCACCACGACGAGGGGATACCAGGGGGTACAAATAGTATTAAAGGATATGAAGTCGTGTGGGTAAGCGGGCCTGGGCGGGGCCTACTTAACGTGTAAAAGATAGGGCTTATCGGGAATTCCAGGGGGTACATTAGAAAACTAGAGGGTGCAAATGCACCCTCGTACCCCAAAGATAGAGTACGACATATCCGGACGAAACGCTAGTTTATCCATCCAGACCGGATGGGAGTACTCTGCCCAAAGTGGTTGCGCCTATGTTCATAGACATCAGATCTTCGTGAGTTAGGTTATGGTCAGGTCAGTCAGGGAGTATTTCGTCAGTTAGGCCAGTTCAGGCCTTACCTCTCTTGGAATGGAAAGAGCGTCAGCGTAGTAGGAGATAGTCGGGGCTTCGTAGATAAGCACAGGTAGGAGTTGTAACTGTTTGGCTTCTAACAGTTGAGATAATGTTTTTTGGAATCAATGCATATGAAAGTTGAAGTCCTTGTTGGCAGGTTTAAGTAGTTTGGAGTTAAGAAAGGTAGGGGATGTCAGTTTGTCATTTTGTCTTGGAGTTCTAGTGGCTGATCTTTCTATTTCTTGAACTGTTTGATGGGTTGTATAAATGTTGAAAAAGGGCAGAGATGCTTGTAAAATATACGAAAGAAGATAGAGTTGAGTTACATCTCGTGAAATTTTAATTTGTACAGATTTACCGTCTGTCCGTTACTCTTTGGTTGGTGACAGTTGACATGAAGGGGACGCCCAGCGGAAGAACAGACAGGCATCCTCGAACCAAGTTTGAGACAGTTATATTTTTTTATGTACAAGGTGCTTGTCACCATAAAAATCTTGGGAGTTATGAAAGGAGTTATCCCAGGAGTAATATTCGATTGTGGAGGGTTTTAAGGTGTATTTTAACAATAAACTACTATTCTCAAGTTCTGGGTCACAAAATGGGGTTTCGTATAGGTTTTGAAAGGTTTTTTGCATCCGTTTGCATGGCTTATAAATGTATTAAAACCCGAGTGGAACCAAGTTTCAATCACTCTTACTTCCAGTCGAAGTTCGGTAAACTTTTAACAAATGGAAACATCTCCAATACGCTCTTTATGAAGCGTGTTTTATTTGTATGATTTAGTTTACGGCAAGGAAAGATTTCAAAGGGACGCATGGCCTTACTTTATTTACCCTTTAAGGTACTTCGACTATACTAAGCCCCTGCCGAAATATATTGTAAAATTAATTTAATTTCTTTAAAAGAAAGCGTCAGATTTACCAGGTAAATATTCGGATTTCATGTTAAAAGCCCCCAGCCCATGTCTTTCTCTGAAAGAAATGGAAAACATTTAAGCTAAAAAAAGTCTTTAGGGAAAAGATAGCCGGATAGGTTGTTTCCAGTAAAAGTTTAATGTTCCACGGAAAGTAGAAGAGTGGCTCTTTTGCACCCAGCTAAATTAATTAACATAGAGTTGTATATTTTGTCCGTATTGTTGAAACTCTAACTAGCCAAAGGGGGCATAGAATAGTTGAAAGAAGGTACAGGTTTGTTTTATTTAAGGAAGGGATAGGGAATTAAAAAAAGGGATAGAGGGAAAGTAATTAAGAGAACGAGTAATGAGATGCAAATTGAGCTGGAGAGGAGTTGTTAAAATAGAAAAAGTTAATTCCATCCACATCAAGATGTTTCCACGGTTTTTTGTCGTCTTCTTTTCCTATACTATGTGGTCCGAATCCTTCGATTTCCGGGGTTTTCGACGATTTCAAACCTGTACGGAGCTTGGAAGAATTAAAAACTTTTTTTGCGAGACCTTCGTCATGCTTTGGTGAAGTTGTGTGTTGATTATTTAAGTTAATATCAATAGAAATAGTTGTAAGAAACGAGCCTTGACATAAACGTATAATAGTACAGGGTGGCTCGAGATGATATAATGTTAAGAAAAATAGTAACTATTGAAACACGGGCCACCCTGTAAATAGAATAAGATGAACTATGGTTTGCTAAAGAGAAGATGAAGACCCGTGGGATTTGGCTGAGTCTTCTAATCAACAAATGAGCATCTAATTACACACCCTTTCATCCATTTAGTTATAAATTTAAGCAAATATAAAAGGGAGGTTCTAAAGATATATTTTCTCAATGTGTTTGGTGTAGGGAATCTATTGAATAAAGATGCATGGAAAACATTAACTGCTGGGGAAGATAACCCTAAGGTTTTATTAAAATAAAATGGTTTCGATTGATCCACAAGTCTCTATAATAGTTGGTGAGAAATCTCGAAATAAATATATGAAGTTATTAAAGGGTTAATATTTTAGAATTATGTTAATTATGTTAATATTGTGGGTGGCAGGAAATAGTTAGAAAATTGCATGTGTTAAAGAAATAAAGCACCTTTTACTGACACGTTTTTCAGGGATTTTAGTTAGGGATTGTCTTAGGATTGAAAAATATCCTAACCTTAAAAATGGGATTTTGTGACCTTTTATTTTATTGTATTTTTAAGTTTTTTTTAATAAGTTAGTCGCTTTTGGGTTTTTGATCCGTGTAAAATTAATTTTTTTAAAGTTGCCTTCCTTAAGAGAAAATTAGTTATTAATCTGACGTTATTTTTTTTCATCAAGAGCTAAGCTAGATTTAATTTATTTTGTTGTTGGGTTTGGAGTGACTTTGCATTTAATTACTATTCATTGGAGAATATGAGGAAGATAGGAGAGGGTTTTAATTAAAAAATAACTTTATGACTTTTATAATTCAATTTACAATCTCTAGTTTAGAATTCCGTCTATCTTTAGTACTGCTGGGAAATGGGTTATTCGGGTTCTTTCTGCATGAAGGAAACTATATCCTCACTAGGCAGTAAAAACTAACAGCCCGAAAAGTTATAAATCTGGAGAATTCAAGTCCCAAAAACTTGTTAAAAATAAGTGGCATAGGTTGTTGTTAATGAAAAATGAAATTAAGAGTTTACAATCAATCAACTTTCTTGAATTAATTAATGTTCTTAAACTTCGGTTTATGGTCACTTTATAAAGCGTACTGTATTTTAGGTAATAGTTTAGTTACCTATAGTGAATTTAATTCCGCATTTCAAAGCATGTGAACGGCTACAATCTAATTATCGAGGATAATTCTAATGGTAATATTAATTGTATAATTCCAATAGTAAAACTAGACAGGAGTTAGTTTCTTCTTCTTTGGTGACTGTCTATTTTTCTTTTGTTAATAAAGAAAGACTTTGGATTATTATTCAGCTTTATTTCCTTCCTCTTTATAATTATCTTATGTATTATTATTATTACACATTATGAATTAAGGTTAGTGGTACTTTAGTGGGTTATTTTATAGTATTTATCCATAGGTTTTAAACAACTGCCGTGGATTCACTGTAAAATGTATGATATGTTACTTGTCGGGTAGATAAGCCCCAACAAAATGTTTATTAAAACTCTAATATAGACAAACAGCACTAGTACTAGTACAAGTATCTATTTATTACAAGGTTTATTCATGTGATCAATTAGTTAAAGTTTTTAATCCAAATTAAGTAATAAATAAACTAGTAACATGTTTTTGGATGTTTAACTCATTTGTAGCAATCAACTTCGGGTGGCTTTGGATGGGAATTAAATAATTTGGCAATGTTAAAATTATATGGGGTTTTGTTGAAAATTAAAGTTTACGAGAAAAAGCTCAATATCTTTGCAAGACTTTACAAATAAAATAAATGGAATGAACCCTTTGAGTTCCGCCTCGGTTGGGGTTTAACCCTTGAAAAGTTAATGTTGGCCAATGCTAAATAAATAAAATTATCTCACTGAAAAACACCCCCAGTTTATTAAATGTTATTAAGATTAGTCTTAAGAAGGGGTTTGCTGTAGGAAATATTGCTTTTTCGATCTACAAGAAGTCCAAGTGGTGAAAACCCTATTGGGCTACCCTCGTTCCTTAAAGATAGGTAAAATACTTTGATAAACAACATTTATTATAGCTTAATTACACATATTACTAATATGACAAGACTTTGTGGCAACTAATAAAGATATTATTTTATCCACATGATATTTCTTTACACGGTAAAATTGGATTGTTTTGTGGTCGCATTAAATATAAATATACAATAACATTACAGGTAGTTCCACCTACACACATTGTACATTTAATACGTTGTATTATAAAGCGTCCACTACTAATCATCATGATCTAGCTAGCGTGTGTCTAACTTTAAATACCCACTAGTGATTCTTAATACTGTAAAAGGTATTTGATGCCAAGGAATGTAGGATAGAATGATTAAAGTGCCTCTAAGCCGTTGTAGTTGTGTCGCAGTAAATATTAAAGTTACCTACAACTAATTTGTTTCAGCTCGAGCTCGATTGTGTAGTTAAAGTTCAAGCCAACAGCTTTTAAAAATGGAATTCTTTTTTAAAAAATAAAGTATCAAAAAGAATAGACAACTTATAATGATTGGTTATTTAATTATTACTTTGCTCTTAGTAATTATGCGTATTTATTATTTAAGCGACTAAACTAGCTAGTGATATGTTTGGGTTTTCCTTATAAAAAATTAAAATGGTTGAATAAATGTTTGCAATTGGAATGTCATTGTTTGAAAGTAAATTTGTAACAAATTGTAAAGATTTTATTTTATTGCTTTCAGCCTAACTATGCATAAGTTATTAATTGATAGATAATATTAATTAGGTATGATATGCTTTAGTATTCATTTTATTAATTGATAAACTGTTTAAGTTTTTTGTTGAGCTGGTTGGAAAATATAAAAAGTTTACTTTTTTAAATAGAGATAATTCTAAGCGCTACACGTCCGCCGGTATTGTTTTTTGTGTTTTTGTTTAAACGTACAGCAGCGGTGGGGGTGGTTCATACTAGTGACCTTTGACATTGACATTGACATTGACTACCCGACAGAAGAAGGGGGACTAGAAAAGTTGTTAATTATAACTAGAAAAGTAATTATTTTAATATTAGAGATCCTGCTTTCACTAGATGGTAATGGAGACTATGTTAATTTCAGTTTCTACAATATATTGCTTTCATTAAAAGTATAGTTTCTTACGCCATGTAGAAAAACAATAGCCTAACGTTAAGTAATAATTTAGAAAGGACAGACTACGGCCAGGTACAGGGTGATGCAGGAACAGTATTCATCTAGGGGCGTTATTATATTCTGCTGATAAAGTAGGATTAGAACTTCCAACTTAAAACCCTCAAAAAGAGGATAAAGCAGGGGGGTTTTGGTTTAGCAATGTAAAAGTGAAATAATTCCTTTTTGTAAGTGTTTCTGAATCACCCTGTACATGAGGAAGGGACCAAATAAATGTAATTGGCGTTAAGAATAAAAATTCGACTTACTCTTCCTTTCGTGTGAATGGGGAAGGTTACATAAGTATCCGTACAGGCTAAGAGCCACGCCCACTGTAATATAATATATTGTAGCCCCGAGGTGTACTAAACATGCGGAATAGTTATAGTTTAATTAATACGAATAATTATTGCTTATCAATCAAGTTTAGTTCATGTCTACTTGCAGGGGCAGGGGGGGTTGCCTTGGGATTAATTAAGATAGTGAAGCTACCCCCAGCTCTGTAGGACTTGACCTATGTTGCCCGTTATTTCAAAGGAAAGGTTCAAATTATCATAAGGGAAAGGGACTAGAAGCTGAGTAGACTGTAGTTGAGACTTTTTAATTGGTACTGGTCATCACCGCTTTGTCCGATATGGGTTAATTTTATAACCCTATGTTTATTAACTATGAACTAATTGTTTATGTGGACCGTTTTACGATGATCCTTCATTGCTTGTGTAATTAAATCAAGTAGCAAAGGAAGGAAAGCATGCGAGAAATAGGAGAATTATAAAATACTCCAAAAGGTCACATAAAATTTGGTAAAAGCTGAAATTATTATTCCCCCGGTTGATTCTTTGTCAGTTAGCGTAAGTTAATTAAAGGAGCAACGGAAAGACAATATTTTATATCCCCATCCATGTTAATAATGTTTGGGCTACTGTTCAAGAATGGAGATTTTGAGGGTAAATTTTAATACAGGATTTTATAAAAGGAGACGGACTAAATAGGAGATGCTACTTGACGGGGGATACTCTTCGATAGGGAATATATAGGGCTTTCTGATCAATAGGGGCTCCTATTAGGGAAGGGGTGGTTATAATTCCAGGATGTTTCGTAAAAAATGGGGTTTTAAAAAGAAAAGTCATTCAGCTCATCTTAGTTTTTTGAAGTTGCATGAAACTTTACTTTTGTAGCAGAAAGTTAAGCTCG
>JAQFZX010003599.1:0-11544 GCA_034682405.1 Hydroisotoma schaefferi | reverse complement strand
TACTACTACTACTACTAGACTACTACTACTACTACTAGACTACTACTACTACTACTAGACTACTACTACTACTACTAGACTACTACTACTACTACTACTAGACTACTACTACTACTACTAGACTACTACTACTACTACTACTTGTACTACTAATGGATTACTAGAGTACTACTACTATTACTAGGCTACCACTAGACTACTAGAGTACTACTACTATTACTAGGCTACCACTAGACTACTAGAGTACTACTACTAGTACTACGACTACTGCTACTACCACTACTACCTCTACAAATAGTACTACTACTACTGCTACTGTTACTACGAACACTACTATATGTCTACCACTACAACTATTAGATAAAAATAACTACTATTATCACTTACGCCGGGTAGGCCAGTGCTGTAAAAACCCAAAAGAGAGATCAAGCATCAGCGTAGATCATAAAAGTAAGCATATTAATAAAAATAAAGACGACACCGTAAAACTCCAGAGAAGGAAAACATTTTTAAGGAGGAATATCCTTAGAAAAGTGGTTAATATGTAAACTTCGTAAGGAACAATGTATTGGTTACACCCCCTCAAAAACGTTGAGAGTGCGGCCGACGTTATCCCAGTGATTTTAGTTCCATGCTCTTAACATTTTTTTTGAACGGCAATTAAAATGCTGTGCTAATGTATAGTATTTTATAGATCTAAAATATAAATAATTGTTCTCCCTCTCTGATTTAACAGTGATGGCCATTAGTATAGCTTGCAGAATAGGTTGGCAGCTGTGGAGGGGGCTGCACGAAGATATTACTCCCTATTATATGAGCTAGAGTTTTATTACTATTGTAGTATTGTAGTAGCTATATAGATTGGAAGTGGAGAAGAGAGTGAAAGTAAGTTTCTGGAGAAAGTTGGATTTGTTGAGAAGAAAAATGGTTGTTCTTGTATGAGAGGAACTTTTCCCTCTCATCCGGGCTAGTTTTCCATCTCTAAATCCAACTGACTAATAAATTATGAGCAGGAACAACCAACCAACTACTCAGGGTTAAGTTGTACTTGTGAAAAATGTGTAATAGTAAGAGGCAAGGGACTGCGCTCCGGATGACTAGCAAAGTTAAAGAGATCCGCCGATAAAAAGAGTAGAGAAAAGTTACGTCTTTCCACTAGTATAACTTCTAACAGGGAAAGTTTAAGTAGGCTGAAGAAATTTCAGTAGTAGTAGCCCTACTTGACGCTGAGGTAACTATAGTAATCGTCGTCTAGACTAGTAGTAGCAGTAGTAATATTAGAAGTAGCAGTGGTGGTAATAACTAGTAATAGTAGTAGTAGAAGTGGAGTAGTAGAAGTATTAGCAGTGGAAGTAGTAATGGTAGTAAAAGGTAGTAGTAGTGCTAGTAGTAGTGGTAGTAATAGTAGTTGTTGTAGTAGTAGTAGTAGTTAGTAGTAAAAAAAACGTAAATTGAGAGCTAAAATTGTCATAAAATCAGGAAAATTCCACAAAAAAGAACTTACTGACTGACTCAAGTATAAAGTTGGAAAGCGAATTACATTCAATGCAAATAAACGCTATAAAACGGGTAGAAAAATGATTGGCTGAAATTCTAGATTAAAGCCTAAAGGTAGTAGTACAGGTCCCAGAATTCATTCATGACAAAGTCAACAACTTGTAGTCAAGATTGAAAAAATTATTCAAAGCCAAACCGCAAAAAAAAACTTTAAAACCCATAAAATGGATGAGAACTCTAATAATAAGGTGTCCGGACGTTTTGACGGAGTCACTTTGACGGAATTATTTTGGCGGAGACGATAATCACTTTGACGGAATTATTTTGGCGGAGACCATAGCCACTTTGACGGAGTCATTTTTCCGTCAAAATGACTCATTTGAAGACAATTTGGTGGAGTCACATTGACGGACCGGAGCGGCCTTTTGGCAGAACTATTCAAAAACACCTCGACAAAACACCATCAATTTTTCATGCAGACGACCGCGACGGCCAATTCTCAAGATTTTATGGTAGTAGTAGTACAGGCGACGATGATACAGTAGGGAGATAAGAAAACTAATGATATGAGAGGGATACTTGGGTTACAACTTGAATGAATGAATGAGGATGAGGGAACAGGATGCCCATAATTTATTATCATTTATAATTTTGAAATACGTTTGGGAATTCAAACCCAACTTCTCACATAAAGAACTGTACAATTGGTTAGATAAACTCGTGTACCTTACACCAAATCCAAAATATTTTTTAAGCGGAAACAACTACGTTATGTAGTTTGATTCTTACTGAATGCTACTTGACCTTGGCAATAAATACATTAAATTTACTTTTGCCAAAATGCACTCGGTGTATGCCAAAATACACCTTTTTTTGCTTCTCTCCGTCATAATGACTCCGTCAAAACCGATAGGGCCTGTCAAAAAGACTCCGTCAAAATGACATAATATCAATGACAATGTCTTAAAATGGGTTTACTATGTTCCAATCTCGTTGCATTACCACTAAAGATCCCTCATACGCATTATTATTGCAGGTAATACATCATTTAATGTAGATAGTTAACGCATCGAGTGTATTTCTGTGGAAGAAAGGTAGCTAGCTAGTTAGTGGGTCATACGGCCAAAAGTTAGTTCTTGCGATGTTATAAAGTCTCTTAATTTGAGGTTGTGCGTGAGTTACGTCAAAGTTTTGAGACATAGAACCACTAAAACTAAAATCTAAACTCAGATAAAGTCTAAGTCACTAATACTATAGTATTTGAACTAACCTAACCAAAACAAGGGGGTACTTTAGCATTTAACCTAATAAGGCCTACATCTTAAAGTTACTACTGATGTTTTTTTATTTAGTTGTGCTGTCCAACAAATAAGTAAAAGTAAAGTGGTTGACTTCTTTGATGAATAACTAGTTTTTAAAATCTTGAACCAGTTTGGGCAAAAGTAGCACCGACTACAGATTTATTTACGTGAATAAGTGGCACATTTTACCTTTCCCATCCAACGAAGCGGTTAGATGGTGTTATTTTGTTAATTCTATCTGATGTTGGGAAGTTTTGCAATACTTTCTCCATAAGTTGTTTCCATCTGCTGAGGAATTGTGAGAAATAATCCAATTTATTCCTTCCTTTGTCTTCTGATACATTTTTCTTTCTTTTCCGTACAAACTTAAAAACAATTTAAGTCCAAAAAGTTCCCTTTAAAGTGTTTTATTATAAATAAGAAGGATTACTCGAGCTTTAGCACCTTTATAACCCGTCTTCTGAGACCATACAACTGGAAATAAAGGGGTATTGCTTTGTGGATAAAGTCCTTTTCGGAAACTAGCCCGGGGTAGCATCCATTCTGGGGGTTTTGAGGATATATTTGGATGCTTAAAGAGTGGGGCTGTAATTATAGAGAAACGGTATGCATGAATTATGTAAGGCTTTTAGGTGCGGATAGACTGTTCTCGATAGTTCAACTATGTCCTCAATGTAAGAAAAAGTTGGCGGAAACGGGAAAAAATCCACGTCTTCGTTCAAGCTTGCTTAAAAGTTTTCTTTTTCCGTTTCCGCTTCTGAATTTTTTACGTTAAGAAGTTCAGTCTGACTTTAGGCGACACGAACTAATTATTTTGGAAATGGGCTGAACTCCCACGCTGGAACTTACGCTGCACACGAGTCGGAAAATGTTGTGCATAAGGGCTCTTTTTTATTTGATGATGTCGTCACCATTTACAGGGAATATTTCAATGGTAGAAAGAAACGTAGTGGAAAGGGAAGGAAATAAAGGAAACTGAAGGTATTAAAATATGCTAAAAGCCGACCCTAGAAATTATCGAAGCAATAAACCATTTATTTATCTAACCCGAAAGTGCAGACCCCTAATAAGTCTCAAAAGACTCAAAAGACCCGTAAAAAGTTGAAACTTCTAACCCTTCAACATTCTTCCTCCTGAATACCCAGAAAAACTCCAAACTTTGAAGTTTTTGACCTCAAAACCACCAAGAAACGAATAAAAGTTTGACCCCCAGACAAACCCGAACTACTAGTTAATTCGCAACTAAAAAGACCCATAAAAACCCCATAGAAATTGTCAACCCAAATAAAAAGGGTAGAGTCCCTTAAAGCTACACTGGTTTTAGCCTGTTGTTTCTAAGCTCATCTGGCATTCCTTCAGTAGCTAAGTATTTATTACTTTTTTACGCAAATCTAAACTAGGAATTTAGCAGGCAGGTAAAAGATAAATTACCCGGGTAGACCCTCCGTGTCCGAGAGGATCTCTTTCGGACTAAAGTGGTAAAAACAAATTTAAAGGCATATTTAACCCAAAGCCTGGAATTTGTTTGAAAATGTTGGGAAATTCAGTGCTTGATCAAATAATATGGTAAGATTAAAGGATTTTTTCCCCACACACAAACAATAGTTTACGGGGGGATTTAATTGACGTGGTTTAGCTTAAAGGTTGATAATTATAAACTATGAGCATCTTAATTTATCAAATAAAACGTTTAAATAAAAAATATAAACTGTATTCCTGTTTTTCAGACCCCTCGGAACTAGACGGAGACTATGTGGCGTTTTGATAAATAATATCCTTTCTTGTAGGTAAGAATATCTTTCTTAGTAATTTAAATAACTTATTTATGGTTTAAATTACATTTTAATCCTACCGTAAAATTACTAGCTTTCAGAGCCTACCATTTATTAATCTACACTTATGTAATATGCACATAAGCGACCATTGGAAGTGGCAATTCCCCCGGGGAAGAAAAGCTAGTATGCAGCATAACATTTTAAACCTATTTCACACAGTGAAACGTACCAAAACAATACCCTGACTGTCTAACTTATTGAAATTAACGTGAAGATTTTTTGATGTGCAAAAGTCTACATTAATTTACAAGTTTAAAAAACGAATAGAAAAGAAGCAAATACAAAACAGAGAAGTAGTAATAATAATAATATAAATTTGGAGAAAGGTCCCCTTCCTACATAGCATGTATTTGTTCCAGCAAAAAAGGTATACACGGACAAAAAGCAAGAATAAAAGAGTAAAGTTTGGAGTTTTTTATTGGAAACAAATGGCTAATTAAATTAGGGAATAACTCAAGCCGAGTTTGTCAACAAGAGGAAATTAATCCTTTATTTGCCTCTCTAACAAAGTACGAGCTCCTTGACTCATTTTATGTTCGTTGTGAAGAACCAAGTTTGTGTCAAAGTTGATAGAGAAGTTTGGAACAACTTTTTACCCCGAAGTTGGCAACCGATAAGAGAGAAATATAAATAAAATGCTAACGCAGCCAATTCATACCGTATAAAAAGACACGCACTAACGTAGCTCTATTTTGAGACTGTTTAGAATGGAGATTGGATTGATGGGGATCTGTAATAGCAAAAGCTAGAGTTTGTATGGGTCGGGAAGGTTGGAGGTGAAGGGGGATTAAATTGGCAGTAATATAATAGTCCGAAGTGGCTGCTATCTGAGTATTTAGTACTACTTTACGTTAAAAATTACCCAAGTCTCTCCAGAAATAAATAGTAGCCCGGGTGGTAATAGTGTCCATGTATTTTAGAATCCCGATAACGGTAAGCCGTTTCCGATATAGTAGTAACCCAGGCTGTGTGTTAAATTTGTTTCTTAAGGATCATTAAGGCTGATTTGCAGCCAACATTCTTGAGGAGGAAGTGATTTTTGAATATTTTTTGCCCAGATTCCAGTCCCTTGTCTAAGACTTTGTTGTAGTTGTTGAGTTAAGCGTGGAGTTCAAGTTCCTGGCAGATAGGATCCCGGGTTAAAAATACGTTGCAAAAAGACGTAAAAAGTGGGAAGGATGTTCCAAGATAACAATGGGGAATAGTAGACAAATTTGTTGTTTTTTTTCTCCCTTGACATTGACTCAAATTGAGGATTTATTTTCAAGCCGCTGTGCTTCTCTTTTAAATAAATTCTTTGGAAGGAAGGATAAAAACTTTTTAGCAGGGATAATGGATAGTGCGTGTTCAGATCGGAAATGTTATATGTTTGCATAAAGTTTTTACACTAGTGAATTTTTAGCAATATGGGAAAGTGTGTAAAACTGTACACTTCAGGGTAGAATTTTATGGCTTTAAAGGATCAGAAACGGAGAGCTGGGAGCTGGGAAAATTAATTTTATGGAACTTGGGATGGGCGTTTATTTATTGTAGAGGCTTACGCTTACGCTATCTTAAATGGTCGCCCATCTCTATCGGGTTGTAAATGAAAAAAAGTTCTTTTGCAGCATGTTTAATATGGGAGAGATGGACTTTTTAATATGTGTAGGATAGCGCGCGGATTAATTAACGATGGCGGCTCATGGGCGAGGATATAGGGTAAAACCGAAAAACATAGCGATAAAGATGGCGAACGAAAATATTACCGTAGCGACCAAATATCATAGCGTACTCTAAAAATTAACATGTAACGACCGAATTTTAATATACCGTATTTCCAATTACTGTTCCCCTCCTAGAATAAATATTAAAAATAAAAATTAGCCCTATCTTACTCGTGTGAACAGTTTTGTGAATTTTTTATTTGAAAGCATAACTCCCCAGGGAAGTAATACACTGAAATACGGTTCTCAGTCATAGCGTGCATAAAACGTGGGGAGTAACTCCTATTTCGTAGTAGAAGTAAAGCATAGCGTGCTACTTTAGGAATAGAAATATAACCCAGCGACAAAAACATGCCTTAACTTACTACTTTATGGGAGGAAGCCCAAACATAGCACGCTAACGCATTTACGGAAGCAATTTCCCTAGGGTATTATGGTTTCAAAGGAAAAATTGAAAAAAAAGTTTAAACGCAGGAAAGTAGGGGACTTATTTAAAGGGGTAACTATTTCCGGAAATACGGGAACTCCTACTAGAAGAAAAACATATCAGGTTCGCATTACAGGATCGGTTGTTAAGGGCATAATTGTAAAAAAAGTAACCTGAAACTCCAGTTTCCAGGTCATTGCATTGTGTAGAAGTGAGAGAAACTACTAAGTTGGAGAGGAAGCCTTACCTAGTTTTAATGTATTTTCTCTGTTTTTGTTTTAAAAGAATCCAAAATCTCGTTCAATGAGTTCAGTCTACCTAAACTTCATTAGGCATTATTACCCGGGTAGCAGAAAGACTTAGCTCGTTGTGTAGGACTTTTTGGTCCTATAATTAAAACTAGAAAGAGTGAGGAAGCCAGCAGATTCTTGGGAACTTGCTTTATCTAGAGAAGATTAAAATAAGGAAATATTTATTATTCTTGTGCAAATACCAAAAACCAAACTTAAGTTCTGCAGTAGAAAGGACAGGTTGTATCTAGTTGTAGCTGTGCTATTTTATTGTACGTGGTGTACTGGAAGAACTGACGTAAATGTATACCAAAGTTTTAATGATGAGAGGCTGAAAGTTGGGTCTATTTTTAATAAGTAATATTTATATTAAAATTAATTAAAGGGTAGGAATTGGGTTTAGGGTAATATTGGTAGTTTCCGATAGGAATTATTAAGGACTTTATCCAGAATTAGAGCCTCCTGGACATTATTTGAATGTAATATTTCAGTAATTAAGTTTGAAACTTGATCCTCAAACGGAGAGAATAGTAGCCCGGCGGGCTGCATTTCACGATTGGAGTTTTCTATCTTGCCAAGGTGATGAAGGGAAATGATAGATACATTTGATCTTACCAACTATCTTATTTCTAGTTTTACCACCCCCTTATTCAACCTATAACTCCACTTTCTATGCGTCAAATAAATTTTGTATTCCTAAGCCAATTTTATACTATTCCTTGAAATAATTCCCCATGGGAGTTTATCCAGAGATAGGGTAAAGATTCTGCTGGTTAGCTGTCAGTGGGTTCTTCCAAGAAAAAAGTAGCATGGAAGAATACCCTAAGGAATCTCATGTTTGTGGTTTTGTTGAAAGTGGTACTTTTCGGGTTTATTAGCTCAGGTTTCCGTTAGGTTGAGGCAGTTTACAAGCAATAAAATAGTACATGAAATGCAAGTAAATGGGTTTAAGGATTCAAATCAATCCACAAATTTAACTCCATACAGCGTCCCTTTTTGGTTTCAACTTCGAAGACGCCTGTTTTAGTGCTCATTTAAAGAATCCAGATCCAGAGACATTAGTTGCCGGTTTATTTAGTAATAATTATAATAATAATAGTGATTTATTCTCGTGCTTGCCACCGCAAGTTTCATCCACTTTCATTACATAGGACAGGTCGTGGCTAAATGTGATGTTTTTGGCAGAAAATGGTCCATCAACTTAACTCTTTTCTTGATGTTTTTTACTCACAGTCGCCAAATAGAATGGCGAATAATTCATTAAAAATATAAAATACTGATTTAAATGTTTTAGTGACATTTTTAAGTAGGTCAAAAGATAAAAATGCAACAATTCGGAATGTCAGAATTGATCATGATCTTGCTTGATGTGTTTATTCCTCCTGAGGGGCACTTTAGCCTTTCAACCGCTGCCAACCCATCATTTCCTTCCTCATAAATATTAACACACACACCCACACACTTGCTGAATGTAGGAGTAGGAGTAGCACTCTGAAGGAATTATTGTATCCCGGTTTCTGTATTTTGCTTACTGACTTTTAGTAATAACCTGTTTCCTTACATAATTTCTCGGGGGGAATTATTGTTTCGAACCCCGATTTGCCATGGGACATTAAACCGGGGTGGGGAATTATTTCGGGGTGGGGATTTATTTTTTTAAACCCCGATTTGCCGTGGAGGATTATATCTGTGGGGTAATTATTGGAGGGGGAATTGTTTCGGAAAATACAGTAATAACCTTTTAATGTTCAACTGAAACATTTCAGGTGGTTAGAAATTTTAGAACAGTCTAAATAAGTGTTAACTTTCACTGCAGTATTTATAAGTTATTTGCCTCTTGCTGTCATTTATTTATTTTAATGTTAATGTTATTATTAGGATTAATAGAGGATTTCCGGTGGAAATTTCTCTGGTTTGAAACCTTAAATTAAAGATTGACTTAATATAAGAAATATTGGGTGGATTTCAATTTTTAACCGAGAAAAGTAGGAGAATTATTCGTGGGGAGGAAGTTCTTGAGGGAATTAAAACCGGAAATACGGTATAGTTCAACATAATTTTTTTAACTGAAGAGCCTTCAAAAAAGTTGTGTTCAACATGATATAAAAGATCTGTGTTCTATATTCTTCTTAATTTAATTAAAATAGTAACTTTGCTGTGCTGTAAAAAAACCTTTCATAGGCAACAAGATGAACAAAGTCCTCCATTCATTATTTTTACTAAACATAACTAAAGAAATTCATATTTCTCTCCAGGATGGGAACCCTGTGTCCTTTGGCAGTAAAATAACTCTGGTTGAAGGGATTTAATTCCACAAATCAGAACCTAGCAATAGTAGAAGTAGTAGTAGCAGTAGCAGTAGTAGGAATAATAATAGTAGTAGTAGTAGTAGTAGGAATAATAGTAGTAGTAGTAGCAGTAGTAGGAATAGCAATAGTGGTAGTAGTAGTAGCCGTAGTAGAACATAATAATATGTATAGTTAAATTGGAAGATGCAATTTTTGTTAGTAGGAAATAAAATTGTTACTTTATTATTGGATATAATAACGGGGTAGGGCTTTACGTATAAGTGTATCCGCACTTGTAAAGGGATGAAACGGTTGCCAGAAACTGGCATTAGAAGAGGAAGATGAGCATTGGCTCAAATCCCTTTATTTATCTTGGGCATAATTTCTCTGGCAGAACAAGAAAACTATCTTCTTCTTCAACTCTGAAAGACACGGACTAAAAAAAGCACATTGTAAGCAATAACAAAACTCAAGAGTTGTTTCTCTCAGCAGGAAAAATAACAACCTTGCATTGCATTGCTTCATTATGGCAAAAGCACGAGGAAACTCTTCTTGCAACTATCCGTACAAGAGGGATGTGTGGCTGTCCGTAAAGAAACGGTCATTTAGAAAGAGGTTTTTTGTAAATGAGCTACTTGTCTGCTTTTCCTTTATTAAGATGTTAAAATGGTGGACGTTTGACCAACAGAAAAACCTCCTCCAAGCAGCTATGTGAATTGTTTGTCAGAGTCAATTGTTTTATCACCGCGCTGCCCGTTGCGGCAGTGCAGTGGGGATTGTTTTGACTCCCACGGGTCACTAAATTGTCCGATTGGGCTGATTTGCAAACGTAACCTTCGAAATCAGCCTTGGACCTGCTAAGCAAAATTTTGGCGCTGTTGTGTCCTTATTTCTCCGAGTTATCGTGTCGACACACAGACGGACGGAGTGCGTGGCTACATAAGCCCAATTGACTGGGCTAAAACGTGGGATTCAGAAGAACAGAAAAATCTGCAAATTCCGAGAGGCTTACAATGTTTGAAGACCAATTATTTTCCAGCCTGCTTAACGTTTTGTTTTTAGTTATTTAGTTGAAAAGTATGAGCTAGAAACTGTAAGGAGCTCATTTTAGAGTCTGAATACATTTCCTTAGGACTGCCACATGGTTAAATGTATAGGTTGATGTAGTACTGTTGATTTACCCTATACTGAGTAAGGATGAGGGAGGGGGAGGTGGTCCATATTTATTACTGAGGTTTAGTTTAGCATCAATAGTAATAATTCTTGTGCCAAAAATAAAAGCAAGATTATTCATACATGATAGTAGCTAGAATAATAGTAGAATTAATAAATATTAGAACGCTACTAAGAACTATTGCTACTATTACTACTACTACTATAATTATTGCTACTGCTACCACTACTACTACTACTACTACTACTACTACCAGTACTACTACTACAATTACTACTATTATTACTACTGCTACTACTACTCTTATTGCTATTACTACTACTACTACTACAACTACTTCTACTACTACTACCCCTACTATTTTCTACCTAAAAGGAAGCCTACTTTGACTAGTAGTTAAAACTTGATAAACTGTAAGCTTCTTAAAATAGATGAATTTTCGTGGTTAAAGGGATTTTAAATGAGTTTGTGATCACCAGATATGTAATTGGGTCTTCTAAAACATACAATGCCTTACATGATCTTTTTCCTCCGCTTTAAATTGGGACTGGCGAAGAGTTGTTTAGCTCCTGTGGGACTTTCACTAGGTAGAATAATAATAATAAAGATCATCATCAAAATCACGGCTCCTTCTGCAAAATACCACCCACCCACTACCGGTTTGAATCTCGATGTCCACAGTCTGGAAGAGACAGTGCAGGAGCTAGAGTGTCTTAAGACAAAGTGTGTTTTTGCTAGAACTGGAGGATTTTACAAACTTAAGTGTCTTAAGAGAACGAGGACAGAGAAACCACTTTGGTTGGCAAATAATAAGCCATGGAACGATATAGTTTGACCTGCTAAGGTAGTGAGTATACGTAGCAGTAAACGTAGTAGTTTTAGCATAAGCAGTCGCAGTAGCAGAAGTAGTAGTGTATTAGTAGTCGCAGTAATAGTGGTAGTAGTAGTAGTAGTAGTAGTAGTAGTATTAGTAGTAGTAGTAGTAGTAGTAGTAGTAGTAGTAGTAGAGTATAAGTAGTAGTAGTAGTA
>JAQFZX010003598.1:0-11549 GCA_034682405.1 Hydroisotoma schaefferi | reverse complement strand
GGGGAGGGATAGGGTAATATAACATGGGTAGGCCCTTGTATACGGGTAAATGGGAGCTGCCTACCACGACTACAGTCCACTCTCCATAGGGCGTATAACATGGGGAGGGATAGGGTAATATAGCATGGGTAGGCATTTGTATACGGGTAAATGGGAGCTGCCTACCACGACTACAGTCCACTCCTCATAGGGCGTATAACACGGGGAGGGATAGGGTAATATAACATGGGTAGGCCCTTGTATACGGGTAAATGGGAGCCCTTTTTGGGGACCCTCACCACCACCACCAGCACCCTCACCACCACCAACCATTACCTGAACCACCACCACCACCTGAACCACCACCAGCACCGCTGTTTACTTTGAGTTACATTGCCTAAGGCCTCTACCTGAACCAGCCATTTTAACCCTTTTTCAACCATAACATCGAGATGTACCCAGTCAAGTTTTTTCCTGGAAGGTTTGTCTAATTTAAGAAACTCAAGCCAAGCCAGATAAACAATTGAGCTCAGTCTTCAGCAGGACGAGCTCCAGTGAACTTCAAAAAGTTTATTGTCTTGAGAATTCGCTGAAAATGGAAACCACTCTAAATAACGTGCTGTGTGTCTACTGCGGACAATTTCACAATGAGAAGTGTGATTTTTGTAATCAACAACACTGTGTGAGTGTATGCCCCTCTCTGATACTTAATTCGGAAGAATTTAAAGACGATAACTCCCCCTGTATAGTGTGTCTTAAAGTTCACCATAGTGTTTGTCAGGATGTTGTAAAAACATTTGAAGAAAAATGGGACGGTCAAAGCCTACTTGAGGAAATGGTGGTCACAATGGTAAGATCATAATATTTTCATGCCTAAAATTTTTACAGACATCTCAGTAGTTTTTTTGTTGTAAAAAAAGTTAAATTATCCACTGGCTGTCTCACATTACTAGTGGAGGCTGTATTTATAGGCTCGTTTTCCCTAAAAAGTTTTCAAACAACCTAACTTTAGATGGAAGTGCATTACGTTTTGCTACAGAACCATAAAAATAATACATATTATTACAATTACAGCCAATTTCCAAGAAACGTCCGCATGTTGATTTCGAGGATAACGATGAACTTGAAGTTCTATTAAAGCGCCACTGTGACGAGATGCGTACTGCTCTCGTCCATTACAAAAAGCGCGAATGTGCACACTGTAATTTAAAGTTCGAAAAAGTTGGTGAACTAGACTTTCATTTACAAGTTGAACATGGCAAAACTTTATTTGCAAGCGAGAGGGATATACAAGCAGGCAATGGTCTTCTTAGTAAACTATTAACAAAAACAGATGCAATTAATGAACTGCTGTCAATTTACCAATTGGATAATCCCATACAGTTTACGAATATGGAAGCTCTGTTCTTAGAAACAACTAGTGAATTAACTAATCTTATCACTAACGAGTTACAAAGTAAGGGATGTATCAAAATCGCAATGGAAATGCATGGTCATTTTTACAAGTTTCGAATGGAGGAAAACGAAAACGGAAAGATGGAAATGGTACGATATGCTGAAACCGATCCTGATCCAGTGTTTAATGCCTTCACCCACACAATCACAAAGGCAACGAATATCAAACCAATTTTGGATACCATCGAATTCAAGCTCGATCAGACCGTTGCTGATTTCATCAATAAAGGAAGTGGATGGGTGTTTGAACATGTTTCGAAATTAGTTATAACAATAACTGAGTTCTCACCTTTCAAAGGTGGAGCTTATATGGAATTGCCTGAACTTTTAAAATCTAAATATAAATGCCTCGTGAACATTGACAATAGAGATAAAAAAACTCAAGTCGGTGATGAAAAATGTTTTCTATGGTCAGTTCTTACCCATGAAAAAATCAATCACTTTAAGCAAACATATGGAAAGCATAGCTATAGAAAAAATACAGTGAAGGACCTCGCAAAGTTTGAGGAGTGTGTAAATATGGAAAATATTCCAATGCCCATGAGTCTTCAATCATTACAAAAGTTTGAAAGACAGAACCCTCAGTTTGCCCTTACTGTCTTAGGATTCGAGGAAGTTGCAATTGATCTGGATTCTAATTCAAAAATCCAACAGAAGGGTGGTAAAACGTTACAAACTAAAACCTCTAGTGTTTCTAAAATTAAAATTCAACACTCGAATAATGCGGAAGAAAAAGATTTGCATAAAGAAATTCGGCAAAAGCTCTTCCCTCTTTACACAAGTGACAAGAAGGATACAGAAGGCCTAATCGAAGTAGATCTACTCTTGCTAATAAAGGAAACTAAAAATAAACAGCGGTGCTGGTGGTGGTTCAGGTAATGGTTGGTGGTGGTGAGGGTGGCTAAAAATACAGTGGTGGCTAAGGTGCTCGAAGGGTCCCCAAAAAGGGCTCCCATTTACCCGTATACAAATGCCTACCCATGCTATATTACCCTATCCCTCCCCATGTTATACGCCCTATGAGGAGTGGACTGTGATCGTGGTAGGCAGC
Organism: Hydroisotoma schaefferi; assembly: GCA_034682405.1. Classification (NCBI taxonomy): domain Eukaryota; kingdom Metazoa; phylum Arthropoda; class Collembola; order Entomobryomorpha; family Isotomidae; genus Hydroisotoma; species Hydroisotoma schaefferi. The sequence goes on along the minus strand of JAQFZX010003598.1, from coordinate 9,064 downwards.
TCCCATTTACCCATATACAATGCCTACCCATGTTATATTACCCTATCCTTCCCCATGTTATACGCCCTATGGGGAGTGGACATAGGACCCTCATACTACTGAGTAGAACCCAATTAATATAAAGTCATGTACCGTATTGTCTCGAGTAGCCGTCCACGCTACTAAATAGTTTTTTGGGGTCAAATTTACCATAAAATTAAATGGGACTTATGGGGTAATTAATTGTAATTGAGGTAGGACCACTATTGCAAGGGGCCACTATTTGAGGAGGGTTATTACTCCAGATAATACGGTAGGTGTGTGGGGAAAGGAATGAAATGTATATTTGTTTATCAAGAATTCATAAGGCCAAGTTGCATATGAGTCGTGTGGTGGTGATAAGGAATTTTGTTTTTACTTTGAATTAACTTTGAAAGGGTTAGAAAAGGTATTTCAAAATATTTTCCTGTGGTTTGATTGAACTAAAACAAACATGGAAGAGTTAATTAGGGAATAGGGCCTGCTGAGAATTAGTGCCTCCAGACTGACGTTTTACATATGCTTCGTTGGCAACACCTTTTGACGTAATACATTCTGCTAAAGTGATTCTGCTAAATAAAGGCTTCCTAAATGCCAAACAGCCATCAACCATGTTAACCCAATTTAGGCAAACATGGCTGATAATTAATTGATCCACAGTTTTCAATTTACAACATTTTTTCAACCGTTGACAAAGGAGCGTTTTTAAGGTCAATTTAAGTTGGCTTTTACCAAAACCTACCCACATTAATTGACACAAACTCTATGAACTATGGAGGAAGATATAATTTCCCTTTATTCAATTTACTCCAACTTTTCTTGTCCGATACTCCAAGCTAAACTCAAATTTTATGCTTCATTTATCTTCAATTATTCCCTAACTTTATCTCTTTGACAAACTTATCTTCCTTCCGTACTAACCAAGCGTTTTATTGTCTTGAAGCATCTTTTGTCTGGCCAAAACGTAGGTAGCAATGTAACAACGTATTACCATAAATACACCTAGTAGTTGTAATAAAGAGGTTGGTTGGAAGTTTACTTACGTTATCAACCAACAACATAGGCAATGTAGTATTACACAAAACATATTTTTATTAACCCTGGTAGTACAATGATCTATCGTTTTTTAAACTGCAACTTTGTAAGTAAGCGAAAGGTTAAATTCTCCGTCTATAAAATAATATATTCATAATAAGGCAATAGGATTCCATCATCTAAAGGGTTAATCCTCCAACAGTCCATCAATCTATTGGTAAACAAAGTTTAAAGATATCTGCAGCAGGAGGAAGAAGATCCACATTTTTGTAAATAATGAAGGATCTATTTCTGGATCGAGAGAGAGAGATCATCTTGGGAAATTATCATCACTACAACCACTCTTTTACGCGTACTACTACTACTACTACTACTACTACTACTACTACAAAGTAATCTAAGAGATACCAAATAATTAATTTACTATTACAACTACAACTACGTCTCTATTAAATAATAAAGCTGTTCGTAGTAGTAGTAGTATAGTAGTCTCTCCTAACTCAACAGTATGATTACCAACTACTACGGGAGTTGGTAAGAAATGAAGGGAAGAAAGGGGTTAAAAAGTATGATAATAAGATAAACTTAAATTTACTAGTGTAATAAAAAGCCGGTCTTTAGTTTTAGTTGTATAAGATTCCAAATGGGATGGGAAGATCTTCGTGATGGTAAAATGGAACTTTTGGAACGATAGCAACACTTCATGGAGAATTAATGTAGGCTCGTTTAGGTTTTATTACTTTCCCAGAACCCCCATCCACCATCCAAGTTGTTTAAAAACTCTTGGATTATTCTATTATTAAAATTATTTATTATGGTATGGTTTAAAGTAAATTATGGAATCCAGTATTATCCTATCCCTACTTTGATCCATTTATCAAAAAGATACAAAGGTAGGTAGATATTTAAAGGGTTTATTAAAAAAACTATACTTTATTCAGAACTGGTAAAAATAGAATGAAAGGGTAAACAAACGTATACTTTGAGTTATAGACTTAAACATTATTTGGGATAGGAGAAAGTAGGGAGATAGGAAGGATCCATCCTGGATGTTCCTGTTTTAAAGGTTATATTTGCAAATAATAAACAATAGTCCGAATCCATCTATTAAACTGTTGGAAATGAAGTATGAGTTGACGGGTTGGGGGTGACTTTTGGGTAAATAATGTCTAAAAAAGGGTTGTGTAATAATAATATCATCCCTGATATGGAGAGATGGGAATAAAAGAGCCCGAAGGGGTAATAAATATTATCCAAAGATGAGATAGAGATAGATAAGGATACTGAGATTAGCTGTAAAACTCTAAATATACTTTTTCCAATGCATCCATTTTATTATATTTATTATGGGAAGTATTCAATAGGACGTTATATCCATTAACGATAAGGCTAAACCTTAATATTTTGATGTCTTGCTAAAAAGATAAAGTGAGCAAATGTGGCTTAGATAAGATCCATTTTTACCTGTTTAAAAATCAATAAATAATACAATTATTTTGGAACTGTAAATCTGGTCGCAGGTTTATTAACTCAAGGGATTTTAACCGGTTGTTAGGAAATGAAATGTTTCTTGCCAGTGTAATAAATAATTTGAAAACCCTGCATAAAATGGCAACACTTGAACAATAGCTTTAAACATACACTTTTTTCAAAAGTAACAAATAACAGTTTATTTTTGGCAAAATCCAAAGTTTTAGGTACCGAAAAATACCCCGACGGGGTGAAAAATTTCCAAACTATTGTTTCTCTACTTTTGTGTCAAAAGTTACAAATAACAGATTATTTTTGATAAAATCAGAAGGTTTAGGCACCCGTGAGGGTCAAAACAACCCTCCTATAGTGACCTGAAATTTTAGAAATTGTGGAACTTACTTTTTCTAATAAATAAGCAACAAATAACAGAATATGTTTGGTAGAATCCGAAGTTTGAAGCACCCATAACATTATTTTCTAAAACCAAAGCTTCCAAACCCCTGAGTAGGAAATAAACCAAATAAATAGTAAGAACGAATGGGATGTGGGGGCCGTGCCCCCACATAAAATAGAGTAGCTGATACCAATGAAGCCGCATATAGCCATTGGATGTAATGAATTAATAAAACGGATAAATTAATCAGTTACTTTCCCCCAACAGGTATGCAAGCAGCAGACTTTAAAAACTCAAACGGGCAGCAGGGTGATGAAACTGTTGACTGAGCTCAAATAGCTGCTAGCAGGAGGTTTTTACCATCCCAGTAGTACTAATATAATTACTCTACCAACTGTACCATATTATTCTACACGTCTACTAATATTTTGTCATTGAAGGTTTTACCTACAACAAATCCCATCTTTCTCGGAAGCAGCTATTCGTATTTCATAAATATCCCCATACCTGCTGGATTCTCTTAAACATTAGTTAGTCAGACAGCTAGAGAGAGACAAGAGAGAGTAAAAAGGTTATGGGTTTGCTAACCGTTAGAAAGCAGCCCTTTCGTTCCTCTAATATAATCCATACATTAAGCAAGTTGGTGAAAGTGATGAGGAAAATGTAAGAAGACAGGAGGATGAGAGATTTGAAGGTAGTAAAAGATGCCAAAAGAGTAAAAGTGAGCCAAGGATGAGATCCAAAGTAGTAAAATTGGGCTAGAAATAAGTAAAATAAGAAAAGTGGGATGTCACGTTTCGTATCAAAGAGTCAGAGTCATCAGATTTCATTCGAGTGTACAGAACCAGGTCTAGAAAGGGGAGAATATGTCAACTTCACTTACTTTTTGGCTACCTCTTCCTCCTACAAAGTATCTTAAGTGTATTACATGTTAAAAAACAAAACTTTTATACATATTCAACTCCGATAGTTAGTAGTTAGTAGTTCTGGATGGGATAAGGAATGAATTTGCTGAACAAATATGTTACTTTTTATACTTTTAATATGTCTATGTGGCGGCCGTCCAAACAACAGCCTTCTTTGTGACATTTCATTCAGACTGTGCCAAACAACCAACCGTTTTTTAAATTAAACTCCAGGTACAAATACATCCAGCAAGGTTTAACCTTCCTCTTTTGTATCAACATACAAAACAAATGGAAGTTTGCTTTTTCATTTCGATTTTTGGATACGTTTGTTCATGATTTGGAGATTATAAGTTAGGTTAGGTTTACATGACACTCGGAGTCCTACACCAGTAGTGGCATGCAGCTCTACTGAATGTGGTGTAAAAGTTAAGCTTACAAACGGCGTCTAGCCCGGATCCCATTTATTCGAGGACGTTTTAGCTGATAAAATTAGGATTAGGATTTAGAGGAACCTTCAATGTAATCTTTGATTCTGTCTACATGTGACCTTTTGTTCTTGGTTTGACCCTCTCTACATTTACCCCTGTTTGTTACTTTTTAGAAATCGTATTGATTTAGTTGCGTAATGTATATGATCCATGTAGAGGAATAATTCCATGGTTTACTCAACATCTACCTTTGGTATTATTCCAAATGTCATGTCTCCTCTCCAAACCAGTGCAACGTGAACGCATGTTAGCTTAGCTGGTGCAATGTCATCATCACATCGTACTTTTCGTGCCAAAATTCATTGTACTTTTCGCACTATTCGGATAACAACAAGCAACTGTTTCGTAACACGCAATCTTGTGCAATTGGAACTTTCTTTATGCCAGTTTTATTTTATTTTTAACATGCCATACACTCCCAGATTACTTTCTTTCCTTTGTGTTTCTTTCTTGTTTCTCACTTTAATTAAACTGTCAATTCCCATTACAATGAATCCCGTAATTCTTTTACGAGTTCTGAGTTAAGTTGTTATGAAAGGATATCGTGTAATCATAACTCTTCGGTTCTCCTTTTTACGTAGTTATATATCATTGTGTAAGTTTATTTGCTGACAGCATTTTACAACCTTTACCAGCACAAACTGCACACACAATAATAACGCAAAAAAGTGGACGGAAAGTTGGCCGTCAACTTTTTTATTACATTTATAGAGAAACGATATTTGAAAACTTCATCTAGAAATATTATTTAGAAATATGCTGGCAATCTTAGAGATGAACAAGAATACTAAACAGCGTATCCCCCAATTGTAAAAACCATGTACAATTAATTTTTTCTGGAGGATGGGCTTCTATTCGAGAGGGACTACTGTTAAATATTAATTAAATCCTTTTGAATTTGAAAGATGGGCTATTATTGGAGGATATAAGGTAATTGATAAAATGTAAATATACGTGTGGCGTAAAAGTACAAAGTCCCTGCTCGGCTTGTTGTTTTTTTTAATAATATAAAATTAAAGTTATTTCAGAACTCATGGGAAATAAAGAAAGTTCATTGGACAAAGTTTTTGAATTTTCTTCCAAAAACATGCAACTTGTTCACTCCATTTCTGAGTTATCCGGATGATGAAAGTTACACTGATAGTAAAAAAAGTTTTTCCATGTTATGAGTTGAAAGTTGACGGAGACAAGGATAAGAAGTGGGGAGTCTAACCTAACATTAGAAACTACATATTGAACATTCAACCCGGCAATAGAGGCTAATTTGACGATTATTGCTTTCAAACTTGAGACATTTAGACATAAAATGACACGAAGACTTCTGAACTCAACCCACAATGTAATCGGTCCGTTCCCTACAACACAATAATATCTAGAAAAGCCAGTTCTTGGAGATCTTTCTCAAAAATAAAATAATGTAATGACATTAGCATGGAACTCACTCACTCGCGGTTACTTATTTCTGCCCTTTTTTAGGGGTTTTTTTTTTATAAAACTTCTCTGTTCAACTGTCTCCAAGAATAGATGGTACAAAGTTTTTTATGCTCCTCGAGCTTCTTTGTATTCAAACAAGGAGAGAGACAATAATGCTTTTTATGCCATTCCTTAGCGGATCTTACTTTCCAAAGAGTCTTACTATCTACTATTATTACTACTACTTCTACTACTACTACTACTACTAATAATAATAATAATACTACTACTACTACTACTACTTACTTCTACTACTACTACTACTACTACTAATACTACTACTACTACTACTAATAATAATAATAATAATACTACTACTACTACTACTACTACTTACTTCTACTACTACTACTAATACTACTACCTCTACTGCTGTTACTTCTACTACTACTACTACTACTACTACTTACTTCTACTACTACTACTACTACTACTAATACTACTACCTCTACTGCTGTTACTACTACTACTACTACTACTAATACTACTACCTCTACTACTACTACTACTACTAATACTACTACCTCTACTACTACTACTACTACTACTACTAATACTACTACCTCTACTGCTGCTACAATTACTTCTACTACAATTACTTCTACTACCTCTACTGCTACTACTACTGCTGCTACTACTGCTGTAACTATACGATTACTCCTGCAGTATAGATTTGTTTCTTATTGAACCCTTCCTGCAAGCGAAGCCAGAGAGAACTTTCTATTTTAAACCGGTAGATTTATTTTGTGTGGTATTAATAGGAGGAGTGTTGTCATCGTTCTCTGTGGCAGTAACAAGTATTTAGTAAGGTTCGGATATCCAAAGGGGAGAAGAATTTAAATCAAGCAAAAAAGAACCCCAATTTATTACACATCCGTACAAGAATAGAATATGGATACTCCAACTATGTTTATCTGACTCCTCCTAATACAAAAAGATGTAGTAAAGGAGTTAACATCAATAAACGTTATTTAAAGTAGAAATCAAAAAGAGCTCATACCACCAAGAAGGACCATTCCTAAAGAGATATTCCAGGTTTAACTGAAAAAAATGATATTCTTGCCGCTAATTTAAAGTCAGAATAGGAAAGTAAAATCCAACCTACCTAATCATTCACTTTCTCTCTCTATGAACGAGTTGAGTTTAAGTATAAAAACAGATTATAGATTAAGTAAAGTCTGGTTTATCTCGAATAAAGACCCCAATCCACTCCACTTCTAATATCCAGTCGTCCAATCTCACCTTCTTGGCTGTTTAATTGATCCAGATGATAACTACAACAGACGTTTCATCAAACATCGTAACGAAAGAAGGGAAAAGACACAAAGAAGTCTTACTTCTCGGCATAAAAATCGGGGGAATAAATGCTCTGATAAAATCTACGTTTGTCCAAAATCAGTTCACAGAGTTCGAATCGCTAGAGTAGGGTTTTCTGAGGGGAAACCCCTCCTCAGATCATCATCCTTCCTACAGTCTGACTGACTCCCTGCTGACATGGAAGCTTAGCTTATCCGAGCTCAGCTTCCGTATTATCTACCATTCCATGCAAAAGTGACTCTCTCATACTCACCTTCAGAAAGTATACTCTTTTTTATGCCATTAACGTCGACAGATAGTTGTTGGCAGAATGCAATATTCAGGGGCAAAAAGTAGAGTAAGATTCCCCAGTTTTTTCTCTCTACTTAACGTCGTCTTCTTAGAGAAAGAGAGTATGATTGTGAACTCGCCTTTGGTAAACATCATCATCTCTCTTCAGTAGTAAGTAAGTAATATGTATAGTGTAGGACTTTTTAGGGATGGAATGGACGGAGCTTTATTTTTTTTTATGGAATTGAACAAGGAGGAAAGAGAGTTGTTCTGTTGGGTGTGGGTGATATGATGGCTTTAGTTTCCTCTATAAAATCTCACCAAGTTCCGCCCAGTTGAACGGAGAAACTCTTTAGTCTTTAACGTCTTTCTTTTCTCTATCTAAGAATCCTTTTTCTGAGGACTTTTCTCCAAGATTCTTTATCAGATTCTAGCATAGCGTTTCAGATTGTTTACTGAAAGATATTGTTAGGAAGAGTACACAGTCCGAATGGGTTCTTGAATGGTGTTTTATTAGGAAACTGGCTATGTTTTAGGAGGCCATACAGTTCCAAAATTAACAGTGTTCCCCCTAAGAACCTCAGAATGAAGATGAAGATGGTTGGGGGTTATTGCAATATTCTAATTTAGAGCATTAATCATCTTAATTTTGATGGAATTATGCTCTAAATTGTGAATTGTGGATGGTAAATGTTGAAATGTCTTCATGGTTTTAGCTCAGTCAATTGGGCTTATGTAGCCACGCAATCTGTCCGTGTTCTCGATAACTCGAGAAATAATAGCACCACACTCCCGAATTTGCATAGTGGCTACAGGGCTGATTTTGAGGTTTAAGTTCTCGGGTCCTCGGGTTTAAAAAAACGAAAGAGCAAGACGGTACGGGGTAGAGAAACCAACAAAGCCGGTTTTATTGTAATTGTAAAATGAAAGGGATAAGGGTTAAAGGATAGAACAGCACCCGTAGGTTATATCAATTGAGTGGGCTAATATAGCTGGTTGGAGGACGTTTTTATAGTTTGACAAGAGAAATTGCAGTTAAAACGGTGGATGTCTGATAGACACGGATCCGGGTTTACGTATTTTCCCTGTTGACATTTCACAACTCATAGCAGCCATACTTTCCATTTTACTGTCGAGCAGTATATTATACTTGTCACTGTAGCCTTCAAACCCGCCCGCATTAAATAACGTAATATTGTCTTGTGAAATACAATAAGTAAAATAATATCCACGGCCATTTCTTGTTCTGACTTTCTCCACCTTGGATCCCAATTTCTATCTCAGTAGAAACGTTTCTCTCTTCTTGTGTTAACTTCCAGTAAGTAATGCTACCTTCTTACTATGTTCTCTGCAAAAAGTTGAGCTTTTAAAAGGTACCGTTTTTTGCAGCTTTTTGCCGTAATTTGGGCCTCTGGGCGTGGAAGCCTTTGTCTGTCTACACGAGAGAAATTCAGTAGTTTTGGTAGGTAGTCTCAGTGTAGTAGTAGTAGTAGAAGTAGTAGTAGTAGCAGCAGTAGTAGTAGTAGAAGTAGTAGTAGTAGCAGCAGTAGTAGTAGTAGAAGTAGTAGTAGTAGCAGCAGTAGTAGTAGTAGAAGTAGTAGTAGTAGCAGCAGTAGTAGTAGTAGAAGTAGTAGTAGTAGCAGCAGTAGTAGTAGTAGAAGTAGTAGTAGTAGCAGCAGTAGTAGTAG
>JAQFZX010003597.1:0-11563 GCA_034682405.1 Hydroisotoma schaefferi | reverse complement strand
TTCATCTAATATAAGACCTAAATATGTAAATTCCTTTACATTTTCAACAATGCTATTAATAATATTTATTTTCAACGGATTGTTAACTTTAAGATTAGGAGGAGGATCATACAGATATAAGAATGATTTAAATACATGATTGCAAGATAGTGAAAGTTGGGTTTGTCCTGAAAGAAGAGCTGAAATTTAAAGCAAGTAAGTACTACAAAAGAAGGAAATTGTTGAAAAAGTTTTGAAATCCGAGTGGACCAAATTAATTCACATACTTTTAAGTAAACTAAAATGGAATTGTGTAAATTTAATGTACTGTCTACAATTATTTTTGAACTGCGGACTATTTTTAATTCGACTGAATGAAGATATGAATTTCAGCTTTTTTGTTGGCGATGAGAAGGCTGGAATTTAAAAACTTATGTTGATTAAAAAGTGGAACATTTCTCTTGCATCATCCAACATGAAGTTGTCTTATGTCAAGAGTGCATTTTTTCTGGCTACTTGTACAAAATCTCATAAAAAGCGAGAGATCATAAGATCCCAATCATGTCTGCAATGTGATATAACTAAATTCACCTGCAATAAGCAATGCACAGCTAGAACATGTGAATTGTCTAAGAAGGGAGTCCCGAGGATAATTGGGTTTCTGCACTTTTCCCACTCACATTTGACATTCTAAGCCTTTACATCATGATAATATCAAATACCTAGTATCATCTAATATTCGAGCAAGACATCCTGCACTTTCTCTACCTTATCTGCAACCTGTAGCTGTAAGGCTCATTCTACGCTGTTCAAAGGACGAGAGGGGTCTTTAATATTTAAGGCATATTTATGTATCTTACTCTTTATTAAATAATGCAATGCAAAATTACAGCTTGAGGATATGAACCAGGCAGGCTGATTTACTCCGTATAAATGAGTCTCCTGTTAAGACGTTTTTATTTTATTTACTATCCAGATAATCATTTACTTTCTCCTTCTCAGATAACTTGGTTTCTTTTTCTGTATTGGGGAAAGTAAAATAAGGCTTTCAACAGAAAGGGGAAGTTTGTTTCTCGTCCTAAATAACTAAAGCAAGGGTGATGACAGTTTATGAAATATTAAATTAAAACTACCGTCCTTTACAACATTATAAATATACTGAAAGAGAATCGAGGCCATCTCTAGTGATTCTTAATTTTTTTAGAATGTAACACACCCTGAAGATAAATAATCGCTTTTTAAAGGGGGTTGATTGGTTTTCAGGTTTTTGAGTCAATAAAGATAACTCAAGTTCGATAATATTTTATTTGTAACGACAACGGCTAGTTTATGTTAGTTTTTATTAGGATGTTTGATTTCAACTGAAACTGCTTAATAATATTCCAACTCTTAATAGAAATGCTGACGATTTTACTGGGTCTTTTCTTGTTCTTTTTAAATTAGTCTGATTGTTATTACATCATAGACAAAAATGTGCTTTTATTTAAATGTTGGGTGCAATTAAGTGTTCAAATTCAACAAGTTTGTTCAATTTTTCGAATTATTGGATTAAAGAAGTTACTGGAAGATGCATAGGTTCAAGTCCCTCTACCTTGTGAATACTGTTAAATGCTCATTTAATGATTGCAGTAAACAATATTTTAAATTTGAAAGTATAAACCAAGCCAGTAGCAAGTAAATTAACCTAACTGAATGGAAGCCAGCTTAAATTGTAAGTAAGTATTACATAAAAGGGACCTTCTATGTATTATGTATGTGTAATTTTTGTAGCAGCAGCAGCAGTAGTAAAGAGGTAACTAAAATAAAAGAAAGATGAAAGTGAATCTAATGAATCCTTTGATAGCCGCTTTGACTAAAGGTATTACGTTCGTTCGTCGTAAAGACTTAAAAACCAAGCCACTATAAACTTACTCTAAAATACTTAAATGAAACTTTTAGTAAGTAAACCAAAACGTAGCAGAGTTCAGGAGGAAGTGAGTACTGCTGCTGAGTTGAATTTTAATTGTATTGAGCGAAAGGTTTTAATTAAAAAATTGATTGAATTCATCCCAACCCTTTCTTGATTCTTTACAACTACAACTGCCTGCACTTCTGTTGGAAGTAATAGTACTAAAGTGTAGGAAGGTTGGAATCATTACTCGAGTTAAATTTTTATGCTTTCTCTCTCTCCTTTAAAGGTTACTACCATTTCTACTTGGAAGGATGATGAGAAACATAGATGTTTTATCATACAAAGTTAGTTATTTTCTATCCTTTTCTACAACCGCTGATGTTAAGTACAAGTACAAGTCGTAAAAATTGCTAATATGCATTTCTTGTAGAGAGTTTATACGTTACTTTTAAAGAACCAAGGCGTTTTTTGTATAAAAAATCAAGAATTTCAATAAGAAAAGTGGGACTTTAGTGAATAAAGCGGAGAAGAAACGTAACTCTTTCTTACTTTTATTAGTACTTCTGGGCCGCCTTATAAGTATTCTTTATCCAGCCAGTGGCGCCTTGAACGCTTGCGATTTGTTGTTTGTTGCTTTCTGGAAACAAGAAACGAGAAAGAATAACTGACACAACAGCTTAGTTAGATTCATAGATTAAGATTATAGGGTCTGATTGGACGCATTTTATGAGGAAAGAGAAGAGAGTAAATCTTTAGATGGAGTTTGCTGTTGTTAGAAAGTCATGGAACGATACATACTACTAGAAATCGTAGACAGGATAAAGTGTTTTGAAATAATAGGCTTATCCAAAATGACATACATATGTACCGAATAATCCTGGCTGCACGCATCCATCACTATTATTAGTGTTATTAATAACCCCATCAAAGCCAATATCCACTCCTCATTTCAGAACTCGTAACAATGGACATTCTGACATATTTCATAACGTATTCCTTCTAGTATTTAATATAATAATGTTATTTTTACCAATTAAATTGATTTAATATCATCCTACTTACGACTACTTATACTTTAATAGCCTACTACTTCTACCACGAATACTATTTATTACCCTACTACTGCTACTACTAGGACTTGTACTACTACATATACTGCTTTGTACTACTACTATTCAAAATAACAATATGCAAACGATGTAGGGGTAACATATTGCATAATTTATGTCGCTCTCGTGCCGCTCTCTCGCTCTTAAACTTTCTCCGCGTCTTCCTCCACTTTCTCTGCGTATCTTCTGCCCATTACTTACGCCTACGTGTACTCATTCCTACTGCTTCCCATTTCGACTACTTCATTGCGAATATTAGCAAGGCAGCTGCAGCCGGAGCAGTAAAAGCAGCAACGGTAGGAATAGTAGGAGTTGAAGATTACAGAAAATATTAAATATACCTAATAAAGTGAAACAGAGACTAAAATATAAACAAGAGAGCAGTAAGGGGACAGTCAGAAGCTGTACCAACGAACCGGCAGAGAGTACTTACTTAAGGACAATTCACAGAGATAAGTTATGATTTAGAGACAATCGTGACCCGGAATAAAAGCTACTTCAGCCAGACACACTGAACCGTATCAAGCGAGTGTGAGCTTTAGTTTTTGGCTTTCAAAAACCTTACTTATATGCCTGACTATTGTACCAATACCCATCCTCGTGTATTAGCCGCTGGACATGTTTAAGGTAGACATTTCGCTACTCATTCTTGTACTAAACCTTGCAATCGCTTATAATACCTATGCCGTGCCTTCCATCTACAGATGTCTGAAATTAAAATGAAACATCAAATATCTATTTCGATAGCACAAACTATCAAAAACTGAAACACTTTTTCAAAATGTTACGTTTTAAACAATTTTTTCAGTAAAATGTCCATTTTATTAGAGAGAGTGAGAGATGTTCAAGGGATACGGAATTGAAGTTGAATCTTAATCTCTAAAAGCTTCAAGAGGACTCCATTTAAAACTAAAAAACGTTTTATAGAAAGACAGACCATTTTCTTAAACTTTTTTTAACGTGCGTGTGGTTCAAATAATGCAATACAATTCAATTAAAAATGCATAAAAACTTACATCGTACGTAGTTTATCTCTTATTTGATAAAGTAAAAAGTGAAGCGTCAATAAGGCTTAAAAAGGTAGAGATAACAAATACTAAGAACGGATGGAGCATACACGGCCTTTTTATTCGTATCTCTTCTCATTATTTACTCTCCTCTTAAGAATTCTTCGCTGACTTTCTCTTGGGCCTAAGAAAATGGAGCAAAAATAAATGTAAAGAAAAAGCTACCTCAAACGAGTAGCCAATTTACAGTAAAGTATTTATTAAAGGGCAGAAATAACTGAGTGGCAATGGAAAACTGTCTCCTGGAGAGATAAAAACTGGCAGAGTCTGAAGTGGAGAAAGTGGAAGTATAAAAAAAAATTTGGAAGACTTCATTTTTGTGCTTGCAATTTCTAAAAATATACGGTAAAAAGACAAGAAAGTAGAGAGGGAAAAAACTAGAAAAATACGGCTAGTTGAGAGAGGCTTATTGTTTGTTGGTGGAACGCTCCTCGAGAAATAAACAAAGTCACTTAAACTTGGAGATAAAGTCACCATAAGAAAGTTTAGTGTAAAGGGGTCGTGGTGAGAGAGTTGACATGGCATACATTTCAAAAATGTTTATTCTGTCTATAAACTTAGATTTTAGATTGTAAAGTAGAAAAGAAAGAGGAAGCGGTTCGTCAGTTCGGGGAAACAAAATACTCACCGTTTTATAGAAATGTGAAATGTCCTTAAAGCATTTTTTAGATAACTGGTTGCGTTAGGTGGTTTTTAAATTTGGCTTTTTCTGCTCTTGGTTTGCATTATGTAATAAAGATGAAGTAGAACTCTGGAGTTTTTATGGGTTATATTGCGTTAAAGAAGGTTTGCAAGAATTAATTTTACATTTTAAAAGTATTTGAAACACTATGTTTTTAAACAATTAACAAATTACTATTAGTTTTTTTTGTCTTTCCTGTGCACGATCTATGAAATACCTTATCTAAATTTTGACCGTCCGAATTCTTACCGTACAACAAGTGAAAGATGATATTCTAGTTCCTTCAACTGTTGATTGCTTATTTTCCTTAAAAACCAACTTATGATGCAGAAAAAAAATTGTAAAAGTCATAAATAAAATAAAAGGAAAAATTTCAAAGTTTTTCGGAAGACATGTATTTATTTTTTAAAGCTTAGCTTAAAGTTAGAATATCTAAAGAACTCTGAATTTAGCATTGATCTCTTCTCATTTAAAAAAAAAGTTTAAAATCAAAAGCATGTAAAATGTCTCAAAGTCTCAAACAACATAATGCAGTGCAGAGGAAGATATATAGGGTTAAGGTCTCCTTGCTATTAAAAAGTCTTTATTCCTTACAAGAGTTGTTTATACAAGCTTGGTTAGAGTGACTGGCTAGAATCCTCAAGCTGAAAGAAGTATACATTACTGTGAGATACTTTCCGAAACAATATTTAGGAAACAGGTCTCTCCTAAGGCTTATACAAGCAAAATCTTTCCTGCTTCTCGGGAAGTTTTAGTAGTATTAGGTTAGCTATTAAATATACTGTTAAGCACCAAAGTACAAGGGAGGCTAGAAAAAAGGGCTGCTGCTGCTTTGGCTTATAAGGCTGGCTGTTGGTGGTTGATAATAACAGCACATTTACCAACAAGGCGTCAAGACACATTTTAACACTCGAGAAAAGTGCATTGAAAAATACGCTGCTTCTTAAGGCTGTCCTTCGAAAAGTTGGTGAATAAAGTTTGCCCAAATGCTGTTAGTGTTAGTAAACTTCAACAATATATCGTGCGATGTTAAAGATTCCAAGCGAATACTGCTGCAACTATTACCACCACTGCTCTACTCTTTTCCTACTTTATTTTAACCACATAAAGAAAGCAACACCATCAGAAAGGGATAGGTTAGAAATAGTTGGGTGTGAAAAAGTAGGTGAATTATAAAGCGAAAGGGTTTACAACAGGTTTGCCTATTCCGGTAGTTATGTTTGCATATTTTCTTATATTGAACAAAAGTCCAACTTTAGCCCAATAATAAATGTTTCTCGGTTATTAGAAGAGTCATGAAAGCAGCAGTTGGAACATTACTCCTTATAAACTCCCAACTACAAAAAACGCACTAATTATTCTTGTGAAAAAAGTACGGTCTTTTGAATATAATTTTTAATTTTTGTCTACTTTAAAGGCTTTTTCTAATCATACTTTCCTAGCTGAACT
Organism: Hydroisotoma schaefferi; assembly: GCA_034682405.1. Classification (NCBI taxonomy): domain Eukaryota; kingdom Metazoa; phylum Arthropoda; class Collembola; order Entomobryomorpha; family Isotomidae; genus Hydroisotoma; species Hydroisotoma schaefferi. Next base: position 5,386 of record JAQFZX010003597.1, on the reverse strand, counting down.
GAAACATTTAAAAACAATTTAAATCCAACTTTTTCATCAAACTCCATTTGTCGTAAATTTTTGGTAACATTTTGTTAACATTTTGCATGATTTCTCCACTAAGCAAGGTTAGCTACCATTCATTCACTCTGGAGTTTCACGCGATGCACAAACTTTTTTTAACACTTCAGCAAAAGCAATTTATATCTCATCCCTCGATCAATCAAATACATTTTTTTCTCCACCAGTTTACCTCACTCACACCTTGATCAGTTTATCTCATCTCATTCCCTCGACAAGGTTAGATTAATCTTCTCTGCTCGATCACCCCGAAAAATTCCCACTCAAGTTCTCTAACCATTTTTTCGTCCCCTTTTTGGTATTTCAATTCTATTAGGTACTTCTACTGCTGATTCTATTCCCAGTCCCACTGCTTCTTGTATCCCTAACTTCTACTACGCTTCAACTATTACTTTCACTTGCAACCATTTATTTATAATTGACACCTCCAGATAAATAAATGCTTTGGAATGGAATCGATTTGTAATTTTTCTCCCTTTCCTGTATGTATTTCTAATCCAAATCTACTGTACATATGTAGCATTAGTAGTAATAGTGGTGAGTCAGAGATGCAGAATTTAATCGAGAATTCAACAGAAAAACTACACTAAGAGATTCAGCGTTTACGAATCTACGATTCTTGCAACTTTCTCAATTGGATGTTCAATTTGACTTGTATCCCCAAGTAATGAACCTTTAGAACTGACAGCAAATAACCAGTAAATGTTACTAGAAAGTTGTTTATAAATGCCCATTCCACTCGACCATACAAATTCACAGAGACTACCACATTTGACGGTAGAAATAAGGTTACATTTCTATTACAACTGGGGATAATATTACTCCAACTTAGTGACTACTATTACCAGTACGTCTACGTCTTTTTGTGCTGCTGATACTACTGCTACTATGACTGTTAACGGAAGAGGAGCTTTACTGTTTTAGGCTGTTTATACCAATGGGTTAAAGAAGGAGGTTGTATTTTGCTAGAGCTGAAGCCGCCAGCTGAGTCGAATTAGATTTTCGACGAAAAAAATTCAATTTTAGCCTTCCCAAGCTGACTAAACTATTATAACGCCAGCTTTCTATTCTATACGCACTTTCATACTTCACTTTATAACGATCTCTTCACTTTTTGTGTGTATATTATTATAGCATACAGCTCATAGAGTGGAGAAAAGTCTTCTAAAGATAGAACAGAAGGAGAGGACTGCAACAAAACCAACAATGAAGTACATACTTTACTGCTAGAATAACCAAACTCAAAACCAAAACTCGAGTTGTTAGAAACCAAAAACATGTTCATCCCCGTTCGTCTCCACTTCCTACTTTCACTTCACGTACCTATTTCTCAGCCAACAAACCTCATTAACTTGAACGTTTTCCTCAATTTCGAGACTTTTTATTAGGACGGCTCTCCAACAGTTTTCTCAACAGTGGAGATTTTTCTTTTCAATGTTAAGGAAATGAGGAAACGAGTTTGAATTCAATAAAAAAATAAACTTAGTTTCTTATGTAATTTATTGGCATTGAATATGAATAGTAAATGAAAACGCCCAAAACGCGTGTAAATAAAATAAAATGAGGATCTGAAAAAATAGAAGGGAAAAATAATAAAATACTTAGGTAAGATTGAATTGGGATTGGGAGCGAGGACGGCAAAATACGTAGGTAATTGAAATAAAATGAGATACGATGCACTATTGACATTTGACAAATTTTTGTTGGCCGCTGCCAATTCTTACTAATGTTTTGCTCAGTCTTCAGTATTAGTGCTAGTAGTAGTATCAGTAGTAGTAGTAGCAGTAGTAGTAGTAGTAGTAGTAGTAGCAGTAGTAGTAGTAGTAGTAGTTAGTAGTAGTAGTAGTAGTAGTTAGTAGTAGTAGTAGTAGTAGTAGTAGTAGTAGTAGTAGTAGTAGTAGTAGTAGTTAATAGTAGTTAGAAGTAGTAGCAGTAGAGGAACAGTTGTAGTAGTAGTAGTTTTTTAGCGTAAGTAGCAGTTGCAAATTAAGCAAGAAGGTTGAAATTATCAGAAAGTACAAAAGTAAACCCCAAATTCTCCGTAACTAGGTTAGCTAAGTAGGTAGATAGGTCACTTTCCCCTCAACCAAAGATGCTGCAATAAGAAATGTTGAGTTTTCTAATAATACTGCTGCCCGGGGAAGCGTTTTGACAGGGTTTTTGGTTATATAATTGAAATTCATGCATGCGACGATGCGACTGTGGCTAACTTCAGGTATTTATGTTTTATACAGTTTCGCATTATGCTTCAAGACGTGCTCTTGCACTTTTCACTTTCTGAACGATGTCAACTGCAAAGATGCAGTTGACATCGTTCAGAAAGTTGAAAAGAATCGAAGGAAAAGTAGGGAAAGTCTTTTGAACAGGATTGTGCAATATTTATATTTGCTTGCATTCGATTAGATGGTGAACTTGATGGAGGACTTCTAAAAATTGGCATACTTTTTATAAAGGATCGAGATCTTAACCTAGCGTGAAGTTCCCTAAATTTTCAAACAACATATTGCAACAGGAGTTCTTGATTAAAATGGCAAATGCAGTACCATCATGATACAGGAAAGTTATTAAATTAAAGACGAGTGTGGTCCTTCCTCTGCTCGTGTAGATGCCAAATATAATATCTGAAGCCCGTTCTATAAACTAATTATTAAAGGCAAACTTACATACCAAGGGCAAAGGCCCCGGATTCAGCTCTCAAACTTTGCTATTCTGAACTGAATGTAACTACAATCTCGTAACTTTTAACAGTAGGAATAAGCATGAAATGAAAAGGGAGTTTCGGAAGCAGAAATGCTCGCCGTTAGAAACAAATAACAACTCTTTTTCTCATATCTAAGAAGGAATATACTCTTCAATGGATTATTACTTTGTGTTCCTAGCGTAAAAACGTGCTGTAAGAAGCCAATAGCAGCCAAACATAACCTTACTAGTGGCATTAGTTGCATTTGAAGAGATATAATGCAGACAGACAGACGGATGCCGGTACCAAGTTGATGAGATTCATTGGAAGGAAACGGAAGGATCTAAAGAGATTTTTATTATTCTCATTTCACTTCTTCTTCTAAGAAAAACTTCCTCTTCCATTCACCGACTTGTCTTCCTACTTTCTTATCGTGTCTGGGCTTAAACGAGCTATACATATTTATGCATCCTCCAGCCTGAGAAAAAAGGGGCCAATAATCTATCAAGAAATCATGTTGAGTGAACCGGGACCGCAGCTTGTAAAAATCGCATAAACCCTTTTCCATCCTGGCACTTTCTAAGAGTGACTGGAGTTTCTTTGGCCAAATCTGTGAACCCGATCCAGTAAAAATCTTCTAGTAGCTGTAGCGGATCTTTCCTTAATAATAATGCTAAATATTACTAAAACTTAGCTCTATTTTTAGTAGTAGTAGTAGAAGTGTAGCACGTAGTAGTAGTCGTGGTAGTGGTAGTAGCATTAGTAGTAACAGTAGAGGTACATAGCTAGCAGTTTTTTAGTAGACTAGTAGCATGTCGTCGTAACTCGTCTTGTAATAAGTAGTGGATACTTAGGTAGTTGAGGATTGGGATTGGGAGATATGGGAAACGATAACAGACTGTAACCACCTGGTCTGTACATAAAAAGATAATTCCATGGGCTTTTTCTCTGGAAAAGTGCTCTCATTTGGCACACTTTACTGACAAAGCTAAAATTAAAGAGCCCCACTCAGTCCGGAAAAAAGAGGAGAGACTTCCATCCATCAGTCTCTGTAGACCTCGGACTGCTACTACTATACTACTACTACCACTACTACTTATACTACTACTACTACTACTACTTATACTACTACTACTACTACTACTACTACTACTACTGCCACTATTACTACCACCAAAGTACTTACCCTATCTAGCAATACTAAATAAAAGTAAAGTCCTTCTCTACTGTGAACGGATTCCCATGGAATGAATACTTTGGTGGAATATGGCTGATGAAAATAACGTTAAAAGACTCATTTTTTTCCAGCATTTTATCTCCATCTTTCTGTGAGAAAATTCCCTTGGTAAAGTAGGTATGGCTTGGTCCATTTCCTGACTAAGCGTAAGCTAGCTAAACATTCTCAACTTGGATGAAGAATTACATTTTCTTACCAGGGTTTTTAATACCCGACAAACAGAATAAGTTCTGTACTGTACTGTTGACTGTACGTAGGATAGCAGCAGAACGTGCTCAAGAACGAATGGATTGTGTAGGGATATGTAAATGGATGAAAGTAAGTTTAGCACTGATTTTACCATGAAAGTGTACTGGGCTGTCGATTAGTTTCTTACCAAAAGGAGGGAACTCTGCAGAAGGTAATCTTAGTTTGATGTTATGCTAGGAAATAATTAAAGAATTATTCAAAGGCTTAGAAGGAAGGAGGATGATGATTAGGAATTGATGAAGGGAGGAGGTTTTCGGGTACGGACAAATCATCAAACATGTATTTGGATGTGAGCTAAGCTAAGTAGGATTTGACTTGGAAGAAAATAATATTTTGGCATATTTAAAACTGAGTTGAGAGTAGAAAGCTTGGAAGTCAAAGTCAGACTATTAGAAGTGTAGAAAGTTTCTGTTTGAGTTCCTAAAACAATCAGAAGACTTGCGAACAACGAGAGAAGATCAAATAAAAAATGATCTCTTATGAGATTCCTTTCATTGATAGATAAAATTGTGGGAGGAAATATGATTCTGTGATAAATTCTTGTATACTGTTGTACTATTTTGTGGAATTTTGTGAAGTACCTTTATAATTTACTTCTATTTACTTTGATACTGTAGCATTTAATTTTCAACGATATGATTACACCTGGATATTGGATCTCAGTATTGCGTATGTATTTATTTCAAACCCAATTAGGTTTACGTTCCTGGTTTCTTTTAGTGCATGCTCAAGTCAGCACATGATACTTTATTTGGCCAATTCTTACTATAATTGTGGAAGAGATTAATTTAATACACAGTCAACAGTAACTTAGAGAAGTATGTTTAAATTAATGTTTGCTACCGTTGAAACTTTACGGTTCATATTTGACTTTTTGTTTACAAAAAAGATAATGTAGCATTGCTGGAAATCAATTGACAAGCCGATTAAATTTGGAAGATCATAGTAATTTTAATCCATTCTAGCATTGTTTTAGGCCACACGACTTGAGATTTAAATTAAAATCTTAATGTTAAAACATAACGCATCTTGCTCTACTCGGTACCTTCTCCATCAACAATCTGTAACCAAACTGCTAAAACTATTTAAAAAAATACTAAAAACACTAAATGGATCATTCCCCGAACCGAACGAACTTCCATGGAGCCCTTGACTTGATT
>JAQFZX010003596.1:0-11565 GCA_034682405.1 Hydroisotoma schaefferi | reverse complement strand
AGGATAAAAGTGGTGAAAAAATATTGGCATGCACAGGGATCTCTGTGACGTTGTTGAAAAAAAGTAGTTTTTAACATATGGGGTTCTTATGGGTGACCTGTGACCGTTGCTAAACTACTCCGGACCCTTAAAGGCGTCATAACAAGCAAATAAACGCTGTGTTAATTTGTTGTTACCTCGACGATTTTTCCTGGACTAATAGTGTTTTTTCGATGCGTCCATTCCCGTGGAGGAAGGATCTTACCGTTCCTGGAATACTGCGCCAGAGGGTACACGTTTACTCAAGGAGCATGCCTTCCTAACATGAATTCAAGTGACTGTCCCCAAATTAACTGTAGTCCTGTAGAGACCGTGGCAGGTAATTTCTTTTAATCCTTAATAAATACCTCCGGCATGCTCAAGCTAAAAATTGAAACTAACACCTTTGCAGAAGCCAGTATATCTGAAAATGGAAATATTTCTGGGGGCCAAGATGGGTTTGAAAAAAAGATTAACGCCACTATGAAAGGAAACAGCTTCAGTAAGAGATCAGAGGTCCCGAAAACAGAATTAAGGTATTATCCATCATACAATTGGCTAACACAGAACCTACTTTTCAGCATATGAAGTGACATTTTATACTTTTAATCCTTCCAACAATTAAACAGCTCAGGGGAACTACTAAAGCAAGAACAAGGGCTAAACAACTTCGGCACTTCTGTCTTTTCTTCTAGTTTTTCTACGCTTCAAACTATTGGTTTAATTATAATTTTTTGCCTGGAACTTGGAAAGCGTTTGTAAATTCATCTTTATTAAAATATACTTGATATGATTGCTTATGAAACATTATAAAAGAATAACAATAATAACATGCACACTTGCACACTATAACGGCTAACGGATTATGCTATAACATTTCATTTTGTACTGAAAACTAGGCATGTGATCATCCAACAATAACAAACGCTCCGACTCCCATAAGGCAAGCTACGATTTTTGCTGAGTATTCACGTCTCTGCACAACATTTGGTCCAACAATCCAGCGGCTAAGGGAGTTAGGGAAGTAACTTTGAAGTAGTCATCATGATTCTTCAATTTCATTAACTCTTCACGAACTTTCAGCATCTAATAATTTATAATTTATCATTTATCAGTGTAACTGTTACTTCCACCTAAATTTTCAATCTGCCTGGAATTACAAAAAAAGTTTCTCCATTTTACTTACATCTTTGTTGGAAACTTTGTTCACCAAGAACTGAATCACGGACGGTTTCAGATTAGGTTGAGCTGCGGATTTGGAACATCGGTCAGGACCAGGATTTTGGACTATAATGGCCTTATCATCACTACTATTCATTTCTAACTCCTGCTACAAACAAAATAACCCCAATTAGCTAAAGAATAAGAAAATGTCTCCCATTTCTTTGGAGTTACACTACACTCTATAAATTAATTTATTATCCCATTCCAACCATATTTTCAGCACCAGCAGCCTGCACGGTCGTCAGGTCACCATTTCCATTATATTGTCCATTGTCCGTTGTTCCCGTTCCACAAGATGTTATTGGTAATTGTAACGGTTTGGATTTCATCTTACCGTGTACTTTTTCAATGGAGACCTGATATGCTTTTGGTTTCCTTTTGAATGAATTGATGTGATCTCCAATCTGGAAAAGTTCAATACAGAAACTATGGATTAAAACTCGTGTTTGGGCGTTTAAAAGTCCCTGAAACACCTATTCGAAGGTCGTTATTCTCGAAAAATTCCCTTAAAGCCCCTGCCTGCAGGACGCATTGGTAGATTGACGGTTATTTTACAATTAACATTATGAACTGGATGGAATCACTAGTTTCAGAAAAAACGGCCTATCAAATAAACCATTCTCGTAGGTGACCTTGGAATCCAAAGTGTATTGACGACTACCAGACCCTCTGACCACGTACTTCTGATTATCAAAATCCAACTCGACCTACACATCATTATATTCCAATGTATTTTTCAATGTCCCGATATTAAATCCCCGTTATCTTGTGCTCTTTCTTTACCAAAACTTACATTGAACATGACCAAATATTCCTTCCAAGTTAAGTCGACACAGGCCAAAACCCGGGCATCCACATAGCTTTGAAGCTCGGGGATCGTAGATCTAATGCTAATTGGGACCATTGCCGGCTTCAAATAAAAATTACAACAATCAATCATTTAATGGATTTCAATACTAAACATAATGCTAAAACTCCAAAGCTTCCGTTTCAGTTTAATTAATTCTCAAATCTCACCATCTCATGCTCCATGCTCGAACTCATGTTGAGGTTACCACTTGTTGCGGTCGTAGAACACTGGAATAAAGTTTCAAAATATTGTCAAAATTTATCCAAATGTTTAGATAAGACAGGGGACTATTTATAGGAAGGTTTACTGCTAATTCATTCATGAAATGCTGGCATTCATAAAATGGAAGTTTCAGTAAATCCAGACCTAACCCAAGATCTCGGATACAAATATTCCAGAAACCATACCATTAATCTTAAAATTATTAATGTTTTAATGATTAAAAAGTCCCTTAAATCTCTCTCAATTGCATCTTAAAGTGTTTTTTTCATGAATAAATCATTTCACAAAGATTCATACATTCACCTTCGTGATGATTGCCTCTTACTCTAATCTTGTCATATGGTGTGAGTGTGACTACAGATTTCAGACAATCATGCTTCTTACAAAGCTTTTTTTAAACACTGTTTTATAAAAATTGCATTACATTTCTTTAATAATTGACCCTCATGATGACCTATGACCTTGGATTAAATTGGGTAAACTGGAAAACACTTTACAAGTCGGATGATATGGATTCTGGAATTATGATCTAATCTAGATCTACCTAAATTACATGGCATGCCTTTGGCACTTCTAATAACCCTTGTATTGTTATTTTTTTTAAATAATATCCAATTGAAAGCATCTTACGTCCATTTCAGAAGATGCTAAATCCATACTTCCCATAATATTCTAATTATTATCCAAATCCAAAGCAATTTAATTTAAGGAATTGGATGAAGTTATTTTGGGGTTTGTGATTTGTGAATGTGACAAGGCCAAGGTGTCGATTCCTCTAGTTGGAGTTGGAGATGGAGAGAATGCTCCTATTGTTTCGTTAGTAGTAAAAGTAAATGCTAAAATATTATTACAAGTTGGTGTAAATCCTCAATTTGAGTACTTATTTATAGGATTAGTCTTAATTTAAATTTTAAGGTTTTTGATGGGAATTAAAATAAAAACGTGTGCAAAAGTTTGACTTGGTTTCTCGGACAGATTCTTCATCAAAAGTGGGTTTCTTTACTTTGCTTTGCTCCTTCCAGTCTATGGTTTAAGAGATGGAAAAAAAGTGGATCAATCGGCCAATGCCAATGACTTTTTATTATTATTATTATTATTATTATTAGACTAATTATTAAAATAGGGTAGGAAATAAAGGGATTTAATAATAAATGGTTAATTAAGGAAGGGGACAGAAATATCAACCTTAATTATGAACTTTTAGAAATGTTGGGATGAAGGAGAAATAATGATAATACTTCTGGTAAAAAGGACCTTGATTGATGCTGGATGGGCTTTTTTTTTAAATGTATAGACTAATTGCAGGACTATGGAAATAGGAAATGGATTTAATCAATAATTATAAATAATTGTAGGATGATATGCTTAGGCTTTTTATGATTTATTCCAGGGAATGAAAAAATAAAGGGGGTTAATTTACATGTGAGTTTGCTGTGACCTTGTGCTACTTTGGGGGGTTAATATATTCATGAGAGGGATGACCTTTTGCCACTCTGGGGGGTTGATATACTCATGAGAGGGATGACCTTTTGCTACTCTGGGGGGTTAATATATTCATGAGAGGTATGACCTTTTGCCACTCTGGGGGGTTGATATACTCATGAGAGGTATTACCTTTTGCCACTCAGGGGGTTATTTGTTAGTGAGCGTTGACCTTTTGAAACTACGGGGGGTTAATATACTCATGAGAGGTATTACCTTTTGCCACTCAGGGGGTTATTTGTTAGTGAGCGTTGACCTTTTGAAACTCCGGGGGGTTAATATACTCATGAGAGGTATTACCTTTTGCCACCAGGGGGGGGGAGGACAAGTTCCACAATATCCACTAATAGTTGGACCCAACGACAAGACGCACAAGTAACTGAAGGCTTCAATTTGTCTGTTATGGCTTACGGAGAAGAGCCTGTTTCACGGTGAAGTGTCGTTTTGTAATTACAACAGAGACGCCAAATGGCTAAAGAAAGTGGTGGAAGGTCCTCTGGTGAACGTGAATTGAGAAACTATACAACGGTGGGATCATTAATGTTTAAGCTAAGTATATCCTACTTCTAGAAAGCACTAGATCTTCAAAAATGCCAAATGAGAAGAGATGCCGGAAATATTTAAGGGTTGGGGTAGGGTCAGGCGTCAAGGTCATAACCTCAAGTTGGGGTTTCCGAAATATGCTTAAGCTTTTTATTTAAATCTTTCTTCCACAGAGATACTTTTCATGGATGCTTGTACAAAATCTTATTAGCAATAAGGATTAAAATGGCACATCTATCCAATTCAACGTCAGAATTGACAATTTAAAAAAGAAATACCTTAACAGAATTAATTAATAAGCAGTCTGTCTAATAATTTAAACCTACATTTTATTGAATTTTAAGCTTCACAGCAATAATTTCCAGGAAACCATCCCATTTGTCCATCTTTGACTTTTGTACCATAGTACCAACCTGCAACAAAGAATAGTCCAAAACAATTAAAATGTACGCCGAGTTGATAAGGAATCTGTTAAGGTATCAATTAGACAACGAACCATCCGGTTGCATTTGACCGACTTCAATAACATCACCCGCATAAAAGGAAAGCTCGTCAGCTCTTCTAGCCTGAAAGGGAAAGATCGCTTCTACTTGGACTTTTTTATCAGTATGCAACGACTCAAACTTCGCCTTCCATCGTTCCACTTCAGAATTGGTTCTGGCTGCAAGAAACTACACAAACCAAACCGGTTAGTTAGTTAAATGGAGAATTTGTCATTAGTACCCTTTAATAGCTCTCGGCTCTTGCTCTTACATGAACCACTTCTTTCTGATTAAAATGAAGCATGAAGAAATGCTGGAAATCGTTGGTGACCCCTTCTAAATTTGGTAACGGTTTAATGTTTGCATCATCAGACGAAGCAATATCCAACACTTCATATCGACCATTCCTGTAACAATAAAGGGATAATGTTAAATATCCTTCCTGTAGAATTATAGTAAAATTATGTGAGTAACATCTACTCACGCCTTCCGCTTGGTAATAAGAAGCTGATTCTTGAATAAAAGTAGCCAAAAAAAGGTCCTTTTTGTTTTCCGGAACGTCCAGTGTATCTGAGTCCCCTTCGTCTGATCAAAGGGATTCTTCAAAAAATCCCCTTTCATAATGAACTGGCCAAGCGGTGGACTTCTACTGCCTCGAGGAAACTCAAGTTTGTCAAGTATCGCTGAAGTTTCTTCAGCATCCTGACTTTCTCGAGCAGCGTCGTTGCAGGCTAGTACGAGCTAAATGAGAGTTTTATTTTATTTTATTATTTACTCTTCCTTTAAAGTGTTAGCTTAGCATTGAAGAGTTTGCCGACAGGTTCGGAATCCCTGTATTAGACGTACATTAGTAAGGTTTTTCAAAGCCTCCTCACAGTGAGTTTTCTCTTTTACTGATGTCGTCCGCTGAATCACAGCATTAACCAGAAGGGGAAGTCTTGTAATTCTCTGCATGGGTAACATTAAAAATGAATCTATTCGCAACATTTGACATCTGCTATCTTCCTCAACCGTTTTTATCACATTAACAAACTCGTCCCTCGTATGTCTACAACATTTAAAAAATAAAAATGATAAAATGAAACAACAAACGCAAGAAAGTCTTAGCCTTTTGTACCTTAGCCTTTGCATAGCTTTATCCTGATAAGGCTTGTTCCTACAGTATTCTTTGTACACCGAAAATCGAGATATTGTGTATCTATCTATGACCTCTCCAATCTCTTGAATGTACCAAGACTCATCCCACTTGGCAAGCAGCTCGGCAAGAAAGGCTTGAGCACAACTTCGTACTAAAAATCAATAAGACAAGATATATTTTACAGGGCTAAAATAAAAATACCCAAAATATTCTTTTAATATCTCATTACGGGTTTTGTGCTTTAGCAGCGTATTTATTTACCTTCTTCTATGTTTCCAAACAAATATCCTCTCTCTTCTTCAGTCAAAACCCCAATAAGCTCTTCGTTTTTGTAAAATACTGTAATGAGAACGTCAAGCGACTTGATGTACGAGACTTCCGAAGTAAGGATCTCAAATATAGCTTCCTGTAGTTCCTTCTGCTTATCGGATAGGATTGCCAGAATCCCTGATGCAGTAACCTCTGGAAGTTGACACCACAGCGTTCTTTGCCCCACTCTAGGCACCAGCATGTCCAAAGTTAACCCAAGGTTTTTAGGGATTACCGGTTGGTAATCATCGTCAGGCTACAATTAAACCAACTTCTCATTTACAACCTTTACAACTTGAGTAACTAGCCTTTTATAATGATTAGTTGTACCTTAAGGTTAATGCCATAAGTATAGTACTGGTATAGGGGCTCTTCTTCCATGGAGTAAATAGGTTGTACTTGGGATACAAAATTTTTAATCAGCTCTGAATCCGAATCATAAAAGTCCGAGTCATCAAAGTCATCCTCGTCATGATTATTGTTGGGATGTTGAGAGTTTGATTCTGACTTTTCATAGATATTGTAATTATTCGTGCTTCCATTACTGCTACCACCATAAATACTCTTTGGGGGTTCGGGAGGAGGGATTCTTGGTCTGGATATCGGCCTTTTTAATTGAGATGGTGGAGCCGGATTCGACAGAGGTCTTTGAACACTTTCAGGTTGACTAACTGTTCTGGGCAAGATGGTCCCATATACAGAGCTTGGACTTGGATTCATAATAATCGTAGGGGCTGAAGCCTTCCTTCCTGAGATAGAACCATTTGTAGACGAGGCGGACGATGAGGGTGCGTCATAAATATCTAAACTGGATCTTGACGTTTTTCTAATATTCAAAATCTTCTTGGCTATCCTCCTACCAGCAGATTTGGCTATTGACGTCAACTTACTTGGGGGTACGGGAGGTAGTTTATCGCTCGGTGCAAAGCTTGGTATGGTAGAATGTTGGGCGTGGTTCGGAATTGCGTCTGAATAATCAGCCGTATCATTATTGGAAGTATAGCCATAGCCATAAATGCTACCAGAGGCAATTGAAGGGGATTTTACATATTTATTTGCAAATGGCAATCCCGGTTTTACAGGGTCACTTCTTAGAACATTGTTACAACTAATGTTGGGGAATAGCGAAGGTCTTGTTAGGGTTTCCGGAACAGGTGGACCCGGATGCTTTGTACTACTGTTGCTAATGCTATTAGAGTTTGTGATCTGATTTGTGATACCATACAGGGGCTCGGAGTAGAAGGAGTCTGAAGTAGATGCTCCGGAAGAAGATGAAGCGGAAGCTGGCAGTTCTGGTAGAGGCTTGTATATTTCTTCTTCATCTAAAAACATAATATTTTTTGTTTATTCAAATTCAATTCAAAACATGCTTCATTCAGCAAACGGTCGGTTATGAATACAATGTTCGAAGACTAATGGACTATACTCAACGTTTACGTCGTTCGACGTTTTATACTTTTGAATTCATGTGCTGAGTTGAATGAAGGTACAATTAGTAGCTTAGTTTTATTTGCATTTAATTGATAGGTATTTTAATACTAAAAGTTCGTGCAGTATAGTTGGAAACACGGAGGATGTTATGCCATAAGTTGGCGTGGCTGAGTACTTCCTTGAGAATATTTACTAACTGAAGCAGAAGCATCGCTCTTCGCCCTCACTTATAAGGCATTATATTTATGACTATCTGCTAATTTCGTAATCAATGAAGCCAAAGAGCCCAATAAACTGATTTTATGCTGTTATAAAATAATTTAATTAAGTAGGTAACTAATATGTTAAACATCCGTCTAGAGCACATTTTTTTAGCAATTTTGCTCTAGGAATTCTAGTCATAAACAGCTCTTTCTCAATGTTTATTGAATTCACAAGAAGGAAAATTTATGATTAGGCGTGCTTATGATATGAACATTCCAAGTAAATCCTCATCATCTAATGCAAATGCAACCTTGATCTACCCGATTATGCCTTGAGGTAATTGGTTTCATCGTCAATTTTACTATGGGTAGTCTAGTAAAGACAAAGGACCACGCCAAAAAGGCAACATTATACAATCAGATCAGACTCACTCGTATATGGAAATAAAATCAAACATTATTGTTCAAACTGAAGAAGCTCAAATCTAAATCTTATGAGTTTTGACTTTCAGTGTCAAAAATAATAGATTCACGTTCCCGTTTGGCTTCGGTTATAAGACGGACATGAGGATAAACAAAGCACAGCATTTTCATTGTCCAAATTGCCATTAAAGATTAGTTAAATAAGTTCAAATATCGAATTACAATGAAATTATGACAAATATTAGCAGGCTTATTTCTCCCCTCTTTCGTATTGACTCAACGTTAAACTCATAAAAGCAATAATAATAACCCCTAAATGTACGACCTTATGAACAAGAAAAAGTAGGGATTTACATGGCTAATGACTTCAAACCCAAATATGGAGATCTAGGCGGACAATAAAAGGGATTATATGGATCAATTCATTTTACTTACTAGACTAGATAAAAGTTTCTCTATCGACAATTTGCGTAAAGAAGAAACATTGTAATGTAACTTTAATGTTCTATTCATAAAACTTTAGAATGAAAGAAGTCTGGCTTAGTCCATGCATCCCACAGAATAATTATCTAGAAATAAAATACTATCAACTTGCTTTACATTTTTGCATATGTACAAAAAGCAAAGAATTCCAAGGATATCCTTCTCAATTTAATTAATTATCTATATAACTATTCTTCACTTAAACGTCGATCATAAGTTAAAGTAATGGCGTGGACGTGGGCTGGATTAGCCGGATAGATTATAGGCAGTAGTGGGAATCAAACGCATTATTCAATATAAAAAACAATGAAACAATAAAACAAGAACATTTCAGAAACCTTCCGCACATTGATGCATGGAATCTTTAATGCAAAAAGTAACTTTTACTTTGAACTGCTGCTGTGTAATTATAATGTAAGCAAGCAAGACAATTAAGAAACCCAACTAAAAGTTTATTTTATTAATGTAAGTTTCTCATTAAATTGTCTCTGAGAGCCCATGGATGGTTCAAGGAACTTGGGTAATAATACTTCAAATCAGTTTAAAGCTTAGCAATTAGAATACTATGAAAACCCAACAAATTAGTGACACCGTGAAGGATAAACGCATAAACATAAACATGTGCTAGAATCCATCAAGTCACTTTTGTGCGTCTTCTCTCAATTGTAATGTTCACAACACCGCTGTAATATTTTGCAATACGTATTTTAAACCCCTTCTGGCTGACAAAATCCCCCTATTATTTCATTAAATTGACATAAAAGAATAGTTTCTTGCATAATAAAGATTATATTTTGCATTCCTAGAAGATTAATAGGTGGGCCAAAACTCAAGAACAAAAAATTGATGACTATCTATCTGCTATAAAACAAAAGGCCTAATCGACTCGGTTCGAAGATATATGCTAAAAGCATCGAAAAGAAATATTTAAAGAAATAACCAACACAAAACTAAGATTTAAATCCACTAAGCCGTGCTTCCACGTTAGCTTTAGCAGCAGCGACGTTAATAATGGTAAATAAACGCTTAAAACAAGAAAAAGGCATTCCTTCCTATATTAAATCCCCATCTCTACCGAACCGCTACCTTTTACACTTCCACTTAATAAACCTACATTAGCTAAATTTTATCTTTTTTGCCACTTTGCCAAAAACAAAAGAATAGTAGCCTTTAAAATGCACGCTGTTTTATATCTTTTATCCACATACAAGTTAATTAATTAGTATAATTCCTCTTGTTTTGATAAAGTTGGGGCCTTGTTGGTTTTGCATTGGACAAAAGTAAAATTAATTAACACAAATAACTTTTTTGTCTACTTCCTTCCCCTTCTTTCTTAAATCTTATCACCGTAACCCACCTGATGGATGAAAGATGATAATAGAATTACCGCAGCAGCAAAGCATACAAAGTGTGTCAACCTCAAGCGATTCTTCATAGTTTAGTATTTCTATAAGCAAAAGCATAGAAATACTTTGTCTTCTCTTAAATGTAGGATGCACGACAGTCAAGCCGAGCGTGTATTGTTGTCTATCGTGTGACATAATTTTGTTGCATTCTGCAGACTGCATTTATAGTGCAAATTACAATAACTAAATAATGTTATGCATTCTTGTACTTTAATTGCAAATAGACCTTACTAATGACTTTTGTTCGTAAATAATTTCTTCAAATGTACGGTACGGTATAACCCTTGTACTACTAGTAACTGTGTACAGTTCATAGGATGCCTCTTATTTTTAAGAATTAATCATAGACTTTAGAAGAATGAAACAAAATACCGTTTAAATCGGTTTACCAAAACTTAATTAAATGATCCTCAGATAAACACGATCTTAGCAGAGTAATGTTGTCCTAACTTAAGCAAAATAGACAAAGAATTACAATATAATTTTAGAAAAAAGCTTCAACAGAGGACGAGGAAGCATCTATCTTTTTCTTTACTGACTTCTTCACGGATTCCTTCATTAAGGACATCTTAAGAAAACTCATAATAGAAAACATGACCAACTTTTTTACACTCAACTCAATCTTTCGATTCGTAGAAGATGAAAAAGGATACTGTATCTCAATAGTTAATGTTGATTATCGTTAAAGTATAAAAAGGTTTTAAAAGCCCGTCATAGAAAAACCTTTATTGCTTGCTATTATTACCTGCTAACGTAGCAGCAAGTAGTACCAGCATATCCCTATTTGTTAAAAACACACTCAACAAAGTCGAGCTAATAATAATACCCTGTGGTTTATTTGCTAAATTGTTAAAAGTAGTGTCCCCTTGTCCCACAACAGTTATACAGAGGTAAATAAATTGCATTGGCATAGTTTTGCGCTATAAAAATTAGCTGTCTACTGTCTACTATCTAATTTTACGACGTAAACCACCATCGAATAGGATTTCATATGCCGATTCATCGGATGAAATTTTAAATTGCATTCTGAATTCTTCACCTCTTATATTGCCATTCTAAAAGTTCCTATACGTGCGAAACCTCAAACGGAATCTAAGATCATTATTAGAGCGTGCCCTCGTTATTCTGCAGTGATTGGTTGGCAGATGCATGAGATTTTTTATGTTAATGCAGTTTTCGAATTACAATTACGATGCTGCGCTTTTTAAAAACATTTGAATGAGGTCGAATTTCAGGTAATAATCGGCAGCTTGAAGTACGCATTCATATTGATTGACTAGTAAAACTCACATCCAAACTCTCTAACAAAAACGGTCATCTCTTGTTCCTCTTCAGGTTTCCATTTCCCGTC
>JAQFZX010003595.1:0-11565 GCA_034682405.1 Hydroisotoma schaefferi | reverse complement strand
GTTTTTGTTAAAGCTGAGGCGTTTGACTCAAAGCGGACCAAATGCGTTGGTTTGGTTGACACAGATTGTGATCACGAAGGGGAAGCCTCAAGGCTGTGTATCAAAAATGCAGAGTGTCGATTGAGTACCCGAGGAACGGGTAGTTGTCAATGTATGGCAGGTTTTTCCAAAACGAGCCAGGAACGCTGTGGAAAAGGTCACGGTCATTCATGTACATCTCCAACAAGCAGTGACCTCGAATCTTGTGCAGACATTTATTTCGTTTGCATCGATGGAAAATGTGTAATTTCCTATATTTTGATTACCCTAAATCCCTGTCCATATGCCGCCCTCGTTAATTATGCCGCACGCCTGTCCTGTTAAAAGGAGTATCTCTCCCATGTTAAACATGCTTCAAAACAATTTTTTAACATACAGAAGCCGCGGCATATGGGCGAGGATTTAAGGTACTCTAAAGTAAAAGGGTATCTTTCAATAAGTTTTAAGTTTCATTAGTGTTTTTTAGAGTTGCAGATACCCGTTACATCAAGTGTATGACGAAGCGACTGGTGAATGTCTGAGTTCAGTGGTTTTATTCTCTATTTATTTTTCATGACCTATTGATCTTTTCGATTGGTTTACTTGCACAATTCACTAATAATATTAAGGGCAAGGGGTATTATATATTGTGGGGTTTAAAATGTAAAAACGCTTAGAACTACTGTGTCAAGATTGTGAAAGGATTTAGTTAAAAATTTGACTGCTTATCCACTCCATCTTGACATCGTGACTCTCTATATTTAGTAATTCTCTGAAAATAATAGTCTTCACAAACGAATAGAAAAGTTTGTATATTTCTGTAGGTTTGGTTTCTGGTCCATGTACTTTTCCCAGCAATACAAAGACGGGCCTGTTTAACTTTCAGAATGTCCAAAACTGTGTGAAAAATGCTCACTGGTACGTCAAACAGTAACTCTGAGCTCATAAATGTGGTGACATAGCTCTAGCTTTCGGAAAAGTTTTGCTATATTTTTTCAGTATAGGGAAGAAATACTACTCCGAATGTGAGTGCCGACCCGGATATGTGCAGACGAAATCGGGGGCCTGTATTCCAGCTTATGGAGAACCCTGCGAACCAGGAGATTGTGACCCTGATGGTGATCGGGAGCTGTTCTGTCGGTAACTTTCCAATTATTTATGGTTTTAAAATGGTATGAATTTGGCAATAAAGTATGCATAATTTTAGTGATGGAGTATGCGACTGTTTGGTAAGTTTCTGAAAGCTATCAAAAACCAAAATTTCTTGTATTGTTTTGTTGGAGCTGATTTATTAAATTATGTGGTCAATTTGCTACAAGGATATGCTACAAGTCTACGACTTATCTGTGCAAAAAGTAAGTATTATGTCGCCGTTTTGTAATTTCTGTAATGCATTTTCTCCTATTTTAATTCTACATTAATGTCCGTTTGAAAGTGTCGAGGATTAGTTGGGTCAAAATGTTCTACGGAGAAACCAGAATGTGTGGAATTCGCCAGTTGTGTCGTTCCTGATCCAACTCTTTCTGGGAAATGCATTTGTAACTTTTATAAATCCTTAAATCTACTTGTTTAATATTACTTACAATAGAATTTTTACCATTGATGAACGGTTAATTGTGCTTTTCAGGTGACAAATATTCAACAGAGTTGAGCAACAGAACTTGTGACTACAGTGTTTAATACTGACAAAAAACTCCCGTTAATTTCTATTGAAATCCCAACCTTTTCTACACTCTACAGACTACAGATCGCTCATGAGATATATTTATGTTTTAAAAAGATGGAATAAAAAGCATTTGCTGATTAAAAATAACTGACTCCGGTTGAATAGTCTAGCTTTTTGGGCGTGCTAAACAGTATAATTACTAGTATTTGGCTGTCTTGTGCAAAAAGGTTCAGTTTGCCAACTTAGCTTGACCAGAGAGGAAGGTTTTTTCAGCAGTAACCCTTTTAAACTTTTCAAATATGCGAATTCGAATACTTCTTGCAATTCTGCTAGTTAATAATACTAGCAGAAGAGTGGCTAGTCTTTCCCCCAACTACGACATGCTAGACATCCTCCAGTCGTATCCAACTTCTGGAAACTTTTCCACATCGGAACCGGACACACTCCACCTAAGGTTAAGACTTTTTGGGGATTCTTGTAATAGAACTGCGGACTGTTTAGGCCCTTTAGTATGTTCATCTGCAGTAAACCAGTGCTCCTGTCCTACTGACCGGATTCCCCGAGGTCAGCAAGGGACTTGGACAGCTAAACTTGGTATAACTTGCGTACTTCGAGCAGGGAGCGTTTGCACGGACAATGCCAAAGCTAGAAACAGTAGTCTTATGCGTTCAATAGATTCAAAGCAGATCTACAGGGTTAAAAAGGGTTCGAGAACTTTTGGAAAGTTTTTCTGGAACGGTTTAGGACTGAGTAGGATCCTGGAAGAGTCCGAGTGCGTGGACAACTCGAGATGTCATCCGGTGCAAGACGTCTGCACTTGTAATACGGGGTTTTATCAGGAACACAAGACGGGACTTTGTCTCCAGAAAAAGGCAATGTTCCAGTTGTGTACGTCAAATTCCGAATGTAGGGAGGAGGATGCTTTAGTTTGTAATAGGGGCAAATCTAGGTAATACAGACATGTATCGTCTAAAATACGCTTACTTTGGAATTTCGAAAGTAATTCTAATATTTTTTCATGACAGATGCGAATGTCCACCACACCTTTTGTTTGACATTAGAACCTTAAAATGTCACATTCCAGCAGGGGAACCCTGTCTAGAGTTCTCTCCAGCTCAACAAGAAGAATGCATCCCAAATGGCGAATGTCTTGAGAATGTTTGCAGTTGCAAATTTGGATTTCGAAAGTCTGCAGATGGAACTTGTGGCTTGGACCATGGGCTACCTTGCGGGGAGGAGTGGATTTGTTCCCAACCGATGCTTAGTTGTCGATCTGGACGTTGCCAGTGTAAATACTCATCGCATCAAGTGTATGACGATGGGGTGGAAGAATGCAGGGGGAAAGTATCTGCCCCTTGCGACCTTTCTCCATTTTATGCAGGTAATTTTTAAGCAGTTATTTGGCTTTGGTTAATAGGTTTAAGAATACACTTCCTACTTTATTCAATAAAATCAGCAGCTATGGAAAGGCGAGAGGTTCTTTCCTGTGTGGAGAATGCCGTGTGTCATAATAGCAGCGTTGGCGGTAACCACTTTGGAAGCGAGTGTCGTTGTAAGGAGTTCTACGCTGAGGATACAAATGGGAAGTGTTCTAAAAGTTTTGGAGCTCGGTGTGATGTAGATGTTGAGTGTGACTCGTCCGTAGGACTCTTAGCATGCATTGATGGGAAATGCAGGCAAGTTGTACGCCATTTAATTTTTAAACCGTTTTGAATAAGCTTCGCGTAGAGATTAGGGTCTTATTTGCTGTTACAGCTGCCCAGACGTCCTTCAGCAATTCGACCCAGAAATTAGGCGATGTCGGGGATTAATTGGCAGTCGCTGTTCGACCAATTCATCCATTCATGTTACGTTTAGAGAACATGGTATACCCAGCCACTGCATTTTAAACGGTTTCTGTAACCAGCCAGTGGACAGTCTCGATGGACGCTGCTCATGTAAACCGGGATATGAGGCAATGAAAACGAGATTTTGTAGAAGGAAATCAGCAAAGTTTATCTACGGCTGGGATGATAAGTATCCTCCGCATAATGTTGTGTTTAAAAAAGATCCATCTTATTCTAGCAAGCTTAGTAAAAATGATAAGGGGGACAGTCAAAGAAATGGGAAAAGTACAACTCGAAAGAACAAGCGACTTTTGGCCAGAAGATAACTGCGTTGTACTCCTATTTACATTTTTACAAGAATAATGTCATGATATTCTTAATGTATATACATAAGCTATTTGCGTATAAGTTTACGTCTGTCAATCTAAATCTGCATGGTCCACCATGAATTAGCACAACTCAAGAACCAAAGGCACTAATCGGTCGTAATCTTTGAAGCTTTCTTTAGCAATGAGCGTAGACAAAAAATCTCCAAGTAAGTGTTGTGGGTACAACATTTATTCATCCTACTGCAAAAAATCAAGTTCTTCTTCAATGTTTGCATTAGCCTACTTTTGTTCTCCAATGGCTTGACAATTTATTATCATCAAGATCTCTAAATACTCTTTCTAAAAGGGTTCAGCCAAAGCTTTAGAATGTCCTTTAAGCTCAGACGTAATTAGAACAGACACTTTTGTTAATAAATCATGCGAGAAAATTTTTACGCCCTTGGAGCTAATTGACTTCTACAAGTACTTGATCCACTTTGTCTCATAATATTATCCTTAATGTATGCAGTTGCAACGGACGGAATCAACGTTTTTTAAAAGCTTTAATAAAAACCATAAAACATTCGCATCATTCATTCAACAGAACATGGAGAATAGTAACCGTTTCTCTCCAATTTATTTCTTGTGGTGACATAAATCTGGCATAATCCTCCTGTTATAAAAACGGGCAATAAACCCATTTCAGCAAATAGAGACATTAGCTATAAAAATTAAATTGATAAGATGGTAAGTTCTGAAGGTTACTAAGTTTTAATTTCGAGATGGCAATAAGCCTATCTTATCGTATCTCAAACCCTGATTTCAAATTGAACTTTAAAATGTTGAACTATCGTGTGCTGTACAATTTTAAAAGTATTGATTTTAAAGAATCACCTTAATTTGGTACATAGGCCCTCCAAACTATTTCCTATGGAAAACTGTTATCTTGGGTATGGCTAACGCTGTTGGTCGTCGATGCGGACATTATGGGTAGGAACTACAAGGAGGCTTGCAGTGAAGCACATCCCTGTAACGCGATAAAGTATTTGGAGTGTCAAAACGGAGTTTGTGAATGCATAACCCCCGCAGAGATATCTTTCGACCCCGAAACAAACCAGTGCACAGCTCGTGCCGGTTTCTCATGTCTCCGCCAAATACCCGGAGATAAGCCTCTAGGCGGAACGGACGATCCTCCAAAATACCAAATCGCTTGTAAGGATCTACAATCTAGAATGCATGCATTTTATTGAAGCTTAATCGATACTCTGTGGAATAGGTACATCCAATGCCAAATGCTCCTACCCGCAAGACATTTGTGAGTGTGAGTTTAGGTATTACAAACTGCCGGATGGACGCTGCAAAAAGCAACACGCTCACGGTACTGGTTTCTTCCTGGTTTTTACGAACTTGGACCAATATTTATTCATATTTTTATTGTAAACCTCTAGGAGAACGATGTCAAGCTGATGACCAGTGTGATAAGTTGAAGTTTTTAACTTGCGTTAGTGGAGTATGTAACTGTGACAAGGCGCATCGTTATGATCAGAAGAACCAGAAGTGTATTGTGACGGTTGGAACACCCTGTAAAATCATTGACTATTTTTCACTCAGCGAGGAACATTACAATGGGGATGAGTGTCCTGAACATGCTACGTGCGTTCCCCAATCTCTTGAGACGGATAAGGGGGAGTGTCAATGTAATCCGGGGTTGAAATTGGCCTCTGATAAGACATGTGGTCGAGACTATGGAGACAAATGTGACGCAGATAATAAGTGTTCAGATGTACAGTTCGCTTGCAGTGAGTATTATAAATGGCTAGAATACAGCGATTATGATTCAAGTAGAAGGCATTGGTTTAGGGATTGCATTTTTAGAACTGTTTCATTATTTATTATGAATTGATTGCAATTATAGGGGATGGCTTCTGCCGGTGTAAATACCCACTCCATCAATACTTTGACGAGGAGACGAAGAAGTGCGTGAGTCTCGTTGGAGGCCCCTGTGACTCACCTAACGCAGCGGAAGACCCCTTAACAGAATGCACTGATAACGCCATATGCCAAGAAGGCACACCCTTCAATGGGTGTCGGTGTCAGAATGGCTATGTGGAGACTAATGAGGGCCACTGTGTCAAGGGGTACTTTAACTTTATAAATCATTCAACGTGAAACATTTACTCTTTATTCTATCGTACTATTTAAGGTATGGATCTCCATGTCACAAGGACGATGAATGTGACCAACTCGTTTTAGCTTGCGTTGACAACACTTGTGCCTGTCCGGGTAGGGGTGTAAAAATAAAGATGATATGAAAGTAACAGGCATAAAAGGTTTAGTCCAAGACTTATAAAATGTTCATCCAACTCTACTAGATAAGCTGCAGACGTATGATGATAAGCAAAGAGCATGTTTAAGTTTAGCTGGAGGAAGGTGCAAGAGGGAAGGGAACTCTACTTCTGCAGTTTGTATCGCAAATTCCTATTGCGTCAAGGCTAATCCACAATTGGTTCATGGACGGTGTATTTGCGCCAGGGGAACTACAACAACGGCCAGCAGACTTTGTTCCAAGTCTTAATATATTTTTTAAAGAGGGATCTATCCAACTTGATGCAATATAATTACAGAAGTCTAATGAATTATAATTGCAGTAAACAAATTGCCTATTATTTTGTTGTAATATTAAATAAATGCCTGCTATATTTTAGCCAATTCGAGGGCTATATGAAAGTTGTCGTGTCTCAAAATGTGTACTTTATTTCGCTACCCAAACCCAATCATCGTAGAAGTTGAAAAGTAATTAAAAGATGACACTTTCAGCATCAAAAGTATAAATGCCTAACTTGAATTAATCGAATTACAATAAACTACCTTTGAAAACAAAGAAGTAGACTTGCCCAAGAGCTACTTTTCATCATATTGTGATTATTTTAAACAACTTTCTGTACTGGATAAAGGTTTCCTCGGACCTTGATTGAATTTAAATTATGAATGAACCTAAACTTAATTAACATTTGTTTTCATTACAAACTGAAGGATTATAGATTGAAGTTTTGATCACGTTCTAATACTGGCCAGGTCCCATTATTATTATTAAAATACTGTTGAACTTTTAAAAGTAAGGAATCCAAAGGGAAGAAAGGGAAAGTTAAAATGTAATGTTTTGTTTTAATGCTGTGAAATTATTATGCGCCATTTTAAATTATTTATATCGTTTATAGATTTGTGTAATTTGAGGTCTCCATACAATTACTTAAAATGCACTTCGTGATCAAAAATAAATTTTTGCTAAGACAGTAGTAATGCAATGCAATAGATTTCTATAACATTACATGATGGATAGGTTTGGAGATTTAGGACAGCCCTTGATGAACATAGGTCAGTTTCCTAAATAATAATAATTGTACCATTTAGCCTCTCCAAAACTAGTTGTTAAACTGGATGATGAAGGATATGTATATTTATCTGTTTAGAATCTGGGAAATGAAATCTGGTTTGTCTAAACCCCGGAATATACTCCCTCTGAATCTCACCTGGAGAAGGTTCTATCCCAAATGTCAAGTTACTCGTTCTCTAGTTGTTAGGAGCTAGTTTATACTTTCTTTTTTTTCTTTCTCGCAGTGGTGGATGCATTTGGGGTTTGGTCAGGTATGAATGAATTTTATTATCGGAGGAAGAGAGATGATAGGAGGGAAAGCCCAGGTTGCTGGTCCAATGGACTCGGAAGTAAAGATGAGTTTAGCTCGGAGGATGTTCGATTTCCACTTTGGGGATGATGATGAGCCAGGTTGGGAGAAAGTGGAGGAAGATTGGTGATCTGGGCCCTGTGGGATGTGGATCGATAGACCTTGGTTATAGCTATCCTGTTCGGTGACCTCTGGTCCAAACATATCCCCAGATTCTAGATCATTCCTAATTCAGGCCGTGTACGAGACACACGTATCTTTCTTGTTGTTGCAAGGAACTTCACACATTCCCCGTAACATACGTTGCTACTTGCTCTTCAACAGGTATTTGCTGCCTTTCTTACTTCACGCTTGAGTTTTTACTATTTGCATAGTCACACACGACATACCACACAGCGTAACACCTAAATAACAGCCCCAAGGGTTACAAACCAAATAAGTTGTACTTAACTCTGTTTTTCAGCCAGGAAATTTCTTAAATTAACTCTCACATTACGATTACGTGTATTGATTACGGGCTATTATTCAACTTGGAGAGTTTTGCAACTCAATTTTGACATAAAATTAAATTGGGTCACTACACGAAACATACTTGGTACTACAGGGAGTTTGTATTTGTGGAACTACGGTAGGCTAGATCTACTACCTACTTTTTTTCTAGGTTCCACTAAGCAAACAGAAATTAGCGAGTATTTCATATGCATGAAATACAGCTTTTAAAAGTAGTGTTAACCGTTTTGCACGCATCTTTTGAACATAAATTTTGCAGTTTTAATAAAAGAGATCAATGATGATGGATGTTGGGAATGGATGGAGAAGCCTCCTCCTAGTCCTAGGAGTATCCATGGCCTTTCTCTACCTCGTTGAAAGCAGTGGACATAAGCAGAAGTTTGGTGAGAACTGTTCCAGGAATAAGAAGTGTGACTTTACAAAGTGGCTTCGATGCAAACAAGGCAAATGCGGTTGCTTTAACCCAAATAAGGCTAGTAGCAAATTGTACCTCAAATCTTAGTCTCCAAGCATGTAACAAAATAATCGCTAAAGTGTTTATAATCTTTTTACAGGAGAAGGAAGAATTATATTATGACGATGAGCAGCAACGCTGCGTTGGCCGCAGTGGGACAAACTGTTCTCAAAAGTTTTACCCTTTTGATGATGAGGAAACAGCACACTTTTTTCACATGAGAGGACCCACAACAAATGTAATGAATGCTTGGCTCAATTCTCTCAATTTTATAACTTTTTACAGCATGGTTATTTAATTCTTTATAGCATTGGAGGTATGGAAATGGGTCACTTCGCTGTGGGGCCCATGCATTTTGTGACGTGGACGATGGCTCGTACTCGTGTAAATGTCGCCAGGACTATTATGAAGCGGATGATGGGAAGTGCTACAGGCTGAAGGGATATGGGGACCAGTGTGTCACCAACAGGTTGTCTACTTTTGGGCATATTGTACTCTATGCTTATTTATTCCTTATCCTTCATCCATACTTTTAAAAAACTTGCAAAACAGCTAATCAGTTTTTGTACTGTATTCATTTTTAATACTTATAAAATAAGGGTTTTCCATATTTTTATTTCCTAGAAGATCTTAGACAGAGAATAGCTAGGAGCTGTAAGGTTAGCGTGTAGAAAAAACATATAATTATGGAAACGGCAATTACGTCAACTGGCCTAACGCCAAAGTTGGTTTTAGTTGCATTAGAATAAACTTATCAATTTGTAGATATGGTTTTCGTTTTCGCGATGAACAAGTGATCAATACCGAAACTCAGTTTACAGTGCACTTTCTTTATTATCCTTTACTTATCATGCATATCAGCTATCAGCTAACAGTTACTCAATTCTCAATTTTTACATATTAAAAATTAAAAACCTTGAAATGCCCATTGCAGTTAATTTTTAAAACTATAGCTTTAGCCCTTTGTCCCAGTAGTTTACAAACATGCTGTTTCTTTTGAATGTTATTGATAACCTTAATGACGATGCGGTGGAAATAATATGTTAATTTTTTAAATTCCTAAATGAAGGGAGTGTGATCCTTATTCCTTTCTGACGTGTGACACTACAGAATGCGGCTGTACCTTAGGTGGTCGGTTATATGATGTTCATTCAATGAAATGCGTGGTTTTGGCAGGTGAGGTGTAGGCCGTAGATTTTAAATGAGTTGCCCATGTAAAGCTTTTTAAATCAGTGTAAAACATGATAAGTTTATTCCAATCTGGAAAGGAATGCCGTGTGAGAAAAGAGTTAATCGTCTGGATAAGCGAATTGTGGTGGATGACTGTGGGACAAATGCCCTTTGCCAGGATGACGTTTGCAGGTAATTTGGGTACAATCTGAGATGTAAAACTGGATGCATGGGGTTTCTTAATTGATCGAGGTGTTAGATTATTACTTCGTTTAGCTGATCATTCGGTCCTTTTTACTATTGTATTTTGATTATTATGCTTTTTCCAGATGTCAGTTCGGAATGCAGATCCATTCTAATCGAACTTGTCAACGTGGATATGGTAATTTAACTGTTTACTTGGTCTAATTAAACAAGCCAATTTTTAGCATAGACAAAGTGATACTTTGGCTAAGAGTTTTGGGGTAAATAATTTTTCTCCGGGGGTTTCTACGGTAGGGCTCATTTATGGGGTAGGAAAGAGCGTACGTGCTCTAGCTAGGGGTTTAATGGTCAAGGGTAAATACTGTAAATGTTTGTGTTTGCATAGAAAGGTTACGTTTTGAAAGTACTCCATAGGAATTTGTATGGAAATGTTTAGGTTAGCAGAGCAAGTAGTATATTTTACTAATTATAACTAAAAACTCCTTTTATTAAATTTCCAAGGCCAACCGTGTGACGCGGACAATCCCTGCGGTGATAGTAAACTCAGTTGTCGGTAAACTTTCTTAGCAAATTTTATTCTCTCTCTATTTCCAATAAACATTAGAAAAGTATGCTACTTGCTACTCAACTTTTACTGCATGTACATTTCAGGAATAAACGCTGCCAATGCAAGTACCCCTTACACATGAGGTACGAGGAGGCACAAGGGCAGTGTGGTAATAATAATCTCAATCTTATAAAATTTGCATGAAAACTACTGAAATGCAAAGACTAGTATAGTTCAATCTTTTAACGGGTTTTATTACGGTTTCAGTGGGTCTGGCATCCGGTCCTTGTGCGTATAATGACACTTCTGAACTCGCCATTCAATGTACAAGACACGCTGAATGCGTTCAGAATGGGTTATTTTCCGAATGCAAGTGTAAAGCTGGTTATTTGCAAACGGCTGAGGGAGAATGTGTCGAAGTCTACGGTTCACCTTGCGACATTGATTTGGATTGTGACAGGTTTTGTAATTATTTAGAATTCAGAATTTTATCCATTTGGATGTACGTTAAACTATTAAACTGTGGACATTTAGGTTGAGTCCGTTGGCCTGTATTAATTCACATTGTGAGCAGAAAAAAAACTAATCAAACCTTATGCTTAAAAAAGCTTTCCAAATAATTTGGAAAAAGTGTTAATTTCTGAATTAATTTTTGAATTTTCTGTTGGCTCAGGTGAATGTCCAGACTACCTCTTGAGCTATGACACGAAGTCCAGGAAATGCAAAGGGCTTGTTGGTCAGTTAAGAACATCCGGATGTTCTTATTCATTGGAAAATGCTGACTTTCTCAATAAATTATAATAATTTACAGGTTCTAGGTGCAAAATAAGTGACAAGTTTTGCGTAGACCATGCATCTTGCATTAAGTTTGAAGAGGTTGCGGGGGCAGAAATTGGTAGATGTCTTTGGTAATTCTTTTTCACGCACGAATAGCACGTAGTTTTTCTGACTTTTTCACAAATGGTGAAGCAAGAATTTTTACCATGTATTTTAAACCTAATTTTTAGTGAAAAGGGCTACAAGGAGACAACCAATCGTACCTGCTCTCATAAATAATCTCCTTAAGATGAAGACAAAACCAAAACTTTACAGCAGCAGAAGTAAATGTTTTTTAAATGCTTAAAAATATAAAGTAGCAAACAATTTTTAGAATGGGATTTTAGAAAAGACTATTATTAG
>JAQFZX010003594.1:0-11569 GCA_034682405.1 Hydroisotoma schaefferi | reverse complement strand
TAATTACTACTACTACTACATCTACTACTACTACTACTACTACTACTACTACTACTACTACTACTACTACTACTACTGTACTACTACTACTACTACATCTACTACTACTACTGTACAACTACTACTACTACTACTACTACATCTACTACTACTACTGTACTACTACTACTACTACTAATACTACTACTACTACTACTACTACTACTACATCTACTACTACTACTGTACTACTACTACTACTAATACTACTACTACTACTACTACTACTATTACTACTACTACTACTACTACTACTATTTACTACTGCTAATACCACTACTACTACTACTATTAGTACTACTTCCACTAAGCTAGCAAAGATGCTTTCTGTAAGCATTTCATAATTATTTTTAGCATCCAGCTTATCCAAGGGTAACTTATCAAAGTCATTCTAACTTTTCATGGCATTTTTCTAGCATCTAAAATTTACTAATAAAGCCTATATATTTACTCATTTTTTCCATTTTTTGCTGGACTGTTGTTGTTATTCACTGCAGGACAATAATATTACCATACCTGGTTTATTTTCTGACAGTAAAAACTCGAAATAAAACTCTACATTTTCTAGAAAAATCTCAAACAGGTTTAAGAAGGACACAGAAGGTCGCTTTGTTATTTTTCTACAAAAAAAACCTACTACCTCCATAATCAATGCAAAATATGCATAATAATAACAATAATTAATTACTTGATCAAGGGCATTTTTCTCCTGTAAAGTGAGAGCCAAATCCTGCTCAACAGGAATCCCATCAGACCCTCTTGTTAGAAATGTTAGTAGGAGGAATAAACCGGTAGCAAGACCCAAGGTCAGGCCACACCCCCTTCTACCCCCAACCACCCCCCTTGACTCCAGCATTCTTGGAATCATCTTAATTCTCCCCACAATTACAATAATCACACGATTACAATCCACTGTTCAATCACACTTCGCACTTATGAACTAAAGTTGTCAAAAACTGGGACAAAACTAACATAAATGTTCCTCAATCTTGAGAGAGTAGGCTGTGTTATTTTGTTTGTGCCTGTGTGTTTATTAAATGAGACAAAATAGCCTTAGCACTTCCCAACTGACTCTACCAACATTTACTTTCTCACTTCTTGAGGGATTTGGAAGTGTGTAGTAATAATAATAATAATAATCTGCAAAGACAAGAAGTTACCTTGTACGAACCCTTTGTCTTTCTTCTTGTTGACCCAAAATCAACTGAAGGAATGATTAGACCCAAAAAATACCCCAAGCTTGGTCAAACTTATCAGAGTTTTTTTAAGCCGGATTATGGTTACAAAAAATGATATTAATTAATGGGCAGATTACTTAATCCTTTGGGATGTATATGTATATAGATGTATGGGTCAGAATAAAGTGAAGTTTGTGGTGGAATAATAAAGGATGACTTAAGTAATGGTAAAAGTTTGTTAATATTCTTATGAGCTAATCCATCTCTTCATGGTCTGACAGTCTCTTAATCTTTTATGTTTGTTGGGTTGTTGTTGTTGTGTATTAAATAAAGAGAGGCTAGAGATAATATGCAGATAACTCATTGTAGTTTTGTACTAAAAAGTACTTGCACTTTTTTAGGGGATTATCCAATACGTCTTTAGGGATTCTTGGTACGTTTTGAAGGGAACTCTGCAAGGGTTTCTTAGAATGGTAGTTATAGATGATAAATGTTTTATAGTTTACTTTGAGTGGGTTTGGCCCAAGGAATCTTAGTAGTATGGGGTTTTAGTGGGGTTTCATAAATGTCATGCTTTTCATTTCATTATGGGGTTTTGCATAGTGCTATTTTAGTATTGATCCCATTTATGGGATTTGTGGGATTTAAGTTGTGAAAATCCTGTTAAATGGGATTTGTGGGATAATCTGTGATTTAAGTTGTCATAATCCCACTAACATTAAATCCCATCAAATGGGATTTGAGGGATATACTGTGATTTAAGTTATGTGATAATTGATAATCCCATTAAATCCCACAAATCTAATGAATAAATCCGATAAATGAAGCTGATAAACCTCCAGTGTCCCTAAACCCCTTGAATAAATAAATAGAATCCCACACAGGGTTTCCCCTGGTCTTAGTTCTAATGTGGTATTTTAAACGTGGTATGGCCCGTACTTTTAACTCATTTGGTGTTTTATTGTTGCATACGCAGAGACTAAATTGCACATGTACCCAACATTAGGATTATGTATTCCTTGAAGATCATCACACTATAATTATTACAGGTTAGCAGTATTACTTTAGTAGGGATTACAAGGACGAGCACAGACCCAACAACAGCTTTAAATACAGGGAATAGATGCAACTTTTGTTGGCGAATCTCATAAGAAATGTTCATGTCATGATCACTCTTTTTTCATGATTTAAATACCTCTGAAATCTTCTAGTTTTTAGCAGTAAGAGGTAGGAGGTCTACCTTAAGTGGAGGTAGCAACAATATATTATATAAAATAACCCTGCAATTGATAATTCTTGGCAGCAGCCCTACCTTCTTAAAAGAACTAAGCACCACTTGTCCCTTTTACTTTTTATCCTTCCTTATCCTAATTTCTATCCAATTATTTACTAACCATTAAATCATAGAACTGACCCCCTTTCCTATCCCAAAATTATATACATAATTTTATGACTATTTCCTATCTGTAATCTCCAGGCTGGAATGAAATTATACTGTTAATCTCACATTACAATCCTCACTTATTACTACAACTAATACTTCTAACGTAAATAGATAAATAGATCCGTACACCGTAAATCTCAAAATTCAATCCTCATCCTTACCACTTCTACTACTACAACTACAACGTCTGTTCTACCGTAAATAAGATCCGTGTGTATACTACTACTACAACTACTACTACTACTACTACTACTACTACTACTACTACTATTACTACTACTACTACTACTACTACAGATCCTACCACTTCTTCTACAGATCCTACCACTTCTTCTACAGATCCTACTATTACAGGTCCTACTACTTCTACTACAGATCCTACTACTACTATTAGCATTACAACTACTACTACTACATCCACTACTACTGGCTACTACTTCTACTGCAGATCCTACTACTACTACTACTACTACTACTACTATTACAATTACTACTACTACTACTACCACTACTACAACTACTACTACTACTACTACTACTTCTACTACAGATCCTACTACTTCTACTACAGATCCTACTACTTCTACTACAGATCCTACTACTACTACTACATCCACTACTACTGACTACTACTACTACTACAGATCCTACTACTACTACTACTATTACCATTACTACTACTACTACTATTACCATTACTACTACTACTACTATTACTACTACTACTACTATTATTACTACTACTACTACTACTACCACTACTACTTAATACCACTACTACTACTACTACCAATACTACTACTACTACTACTGGGTTTTTACCCTAAGTTGAATCTAAAAATAACGGGAGAGTATTAAAGAGAGATAAGGAAGTTTTATTCAAGAGTAAAATACTGGAGACAGGCATTACTAATATCTCTAACCCGGTTATATATAATTTTACAAACTGTATAAAAACTCTCTAATCTGACAAATTCATCCACCCTTATAAATGGCAGTTCTCTCTTGTAGTAAACTAACCCAAATAAATAGCCAAAACCACACAAGAATAGTCTCAAGATTGACAAAATGTTAGAATAATTCAGGAGTACTAGTTAGTGGTAATAATTTGTGTGTGTAGCCAAGTTAGCTAATGGTAATTGCTACATCGAATGTTGTAGATGGACAGGAATTGGAGTTGGAGGAACGAACGAGTGGATGTGTAAGAAGGGAATGTAACAGGGTTGATTAAAAAAACGTAACGTTTATAAATCTCTACGCACAAACTGACAATTCAGAGCCAATTTGTCTACTACAAGAAAATGTTGGTCTAATGTTGATTACGTAATTTGTTTACTTCAACAATCCCTTATTGATTTATTTGAATAATAATTATATAATATCTGGTACGGTAGGACAATGACCCCTTCAAACAATTTTACACAATGTTGCATAAGAATCATACACTATGCCGGCAAAATAGAGAACTACTACTTCTACTACTAATAATACTACTAATAATAATACTACTACTACTACTATTACTACCAGTACTATTACTACTACTACTACTACCGCTAATGCCACTACTGTTACTACTACTACAACTACTACTACCAATACTGGACTACTACTACTAATACTGGACTACTACTACTAATACTGGACTACTACTACCACTAATTCCGCTAATGCCACTACTACTACACTACTACTACTGCTGCTGCTACTACTACTACTAGCACTACTACAGTAAGGGATGATGCCATTTAACGTTTAATCTGCTGACTGTAAATTTACAACCCTTTTAAATTAAATTTTTAAGTGATATATCGTACTGAGTAACTCATTACTAAATTAAAACTAGTGGACACTGCGCTATGAAATAATTGATTACTCATCCTCGTGTATAAACCGTCCACGTTCTGTACATGTTTAACATGCTCCAAAAGATGATTTTTATTCATGCATAAGCCGCGGCTGCTGTATAAAGTGCTATACCTACAGTAATACTGAAATCTATTAGATTTTGTACGGGATGCACTCGTACAAGCTTTTGTTGTTAGATTACTCCGAATTGTATAAAACTTTGTGATGATCTCATCGCCCAGCTTTTGGGATTATCTCGTCAAAAATAATGTTGACTTTATCTTTTTAATTTACGCCAACCCACGTCATAATCCAACAGGTTTACTCTCCTACTCTTTACCTCTCGTTTGAAATCAGTTGAATAAATATAAGCTGCATGTGCTTATCACAAGATAAGCTAATCCTCATGGCTTTGAACTTGTTGTAAAAAGGTTGAGCAATCCATCCAAATCTATCTTATCGGATTTCATGCTAAAAAACAGTCTCTGTGTTTTCCCTAAATATTCATTTGTTAAATAATAAGGGAATGTATTCTTATTTGGACTGCTTTAGTCTTCTAAATTAAATTAAAACTTCTGATTTACCTCACAACTTCCTATAAACAATGAAAACCTACGGGGTGGTCCTTATCCTGGTTTTGACCCTTGCTTATCTTGGTCCAGGGCTTTCGAAACCTGTTAAAGCATCAGAGGTACAGGAACAACTCGGGGTAAATATATCAGAATACGATAAGCACAACCTCGATAACCTTATTCGTCGTGAATCTCAACCTTTTGGGTCCATCGCCCCATTCGCTGATGACGATGGGGATGGTGACGACGATGACGGTGACGGTGACGATGATGACCATAATCCTTGGATGGGACTGAAGTAAGTAAAAATAACCCTGACTTTACCTTATCCATTTGACCGTGAAACTTGAAGCGAAAGAGCCCCTTTGACAAAGGATTCCTTCCTTTACCAACGTTCAGCATTCGTGTTATCTCAGGCGATTACCTCGACAATAAGTCGCCAGTGTTGATTAAGCCGCCATCTCCGTTAAACAAGGGTATCCTTTTTTCATGCATACACCGCGGTCTATTGTAGAGACGTTACAGTAATTAATAGGTTAAGCGTCTCTCGAGTCTCGACAATATATCGCTCCTATAATCTGACTGATGTTAAATATTTTTGCAGGCCGGGAGTAGTAATCTGCCTAGTTTTTGCAGGCCTAGCCCTACTAATCGCCCTACCCATGATTATATGCTATATTTGTGCTCGATGTTCTAGAAAAACATCCCCTGCTGACCTTACAAGGGATCCTATACAAACCCGTGAGATTTTAAACTACCGTAAAGCTTCTTATAGAACGCGGGTCTCTATTAGAACACGGGGGTTGAGCCCCGTTCTAAGAATACAAGACGGGGTCTTCTATTAGAAGCTTTACGGTATTAAAAGATATAATTATATTTAACTAAGAACTAAAGCCACCTCCTCCGTTGTTTCCAGTTCGTCAAAGTATATCCTATGGAAATGGAAATGGATCGGGATCAGTTTATACGAAAAAGGAGGCCGTGGATATTCGTAGGAATTCTATGGGAAACTCCCAAACCTTTACAAACAACAATAATCCACAACGAAAGTCGTCGACAGGAAGTGGTCAAAGTTTTGGAGATGTTTCCCAATTTCAACCTCCACCGAGGTATTCATTCCACGAAGATCTACCTTCTGCTCCTCCTAGAAGACTTTCTATTCAAAATCCTAATCATTTCGGGTTTGAAAACTTTCCAGAAAAGTCTTGAATATTTCAAGAAACTTTGTATCATACTCTTTTTTTAAAAAACTCGTATAAAATAAACATCCCCTTCAATTCTTAAATTGTGACGAGTTATATTTTGATTATTTATTGCTAAAATTGAGCCTTAAAATCTCCACAATTGCATAATTATTAAAGAACTGAATTTAGGAAATCACGTTGCATAATAAATTTATTTATTTTTATTTATTTTATTTTTATTTGTTCATACAAGGGATTACCCTTCTGGGGAAGGCAGTTACAATCCCAGGAAAAATTTAAGAGTAGGAAGAGAGATATTCAAGTTAGTTAGTTATAATAGTTATTTATTACGTCATCAATACAGCTAAGATTACAGATGTTGTCATGAATTTTAAATTTAGATTCACAATGTTGTTTATTAATTAGATTTTCAAATAAAAGTGATTTAAACTTATTAATGTTTGTGACAATTTTAAGGGTTTCAGGTAGTTCCTGCCAGATTTTAACACAGTTCAGTTCAAAACAGCGTTCAATAAAACCATTTACATTATTGGACGGCGGGTTGTAGTAGGTATGATTTCTGGTAGACATAATGTTATCGGGTGTACATAGGTTGGGGATATGTTTTAAGCTATCCGGAGCCATACCATTTATAATTTTGAACATAGATATGGCAATTTCATATGAATATTTATGTTTACTATTGAGCCAGCAAAGTTCTGTATTTAGCAGATTCGTTACAGAGTCATATTTTCTCATATTTAATACAAAACGAGCACAATTTCTTACTATAGTGTTAAATTTATTTTGAATACGTTTAGAACCATTTAACCAAATAGTTGCACCATAGAATAGTTTCGAAACTACAAGACTGTGGACTAATATTATTCGGTTTTCATAAGATAAGATAGGCCTCAGAGGGTACAGCTTAGATAAAGAGGCATAACATTTTTTGGTAGTATGCTGCATTTGAACAGACCAGTCAAGAGAGCTGTCAAGATGTAGACCTAAAATCTTTAATGAGTTGACTCTGGTAATAGGAGTCCCTCTGATTTTAATGGTAATGTCCTTAAGCTTACGTAGGATGGATAGCTTAGCGTACATACAGAATAGTGATTTTAGTTCATTTAGTTCTAATAAATTGGAGTCCATCCAAGAGCAGATAAGGTTCAGATCATGTTCTACTTGTGTAATAAGTTTCAAAATTTCTAGAAGTGGGCCTTTTATTGCAAGGTTAGAGTCATCAGCGAATAGGATGATAATACAATGTAATACCACAGAAGGAAGGTCATTAATCATAACAAGAAAAAGTAAACATGAGATACACGATCCTTGCGGGACACCAAGTACAGTTTCTTTAGTATCGGAACACGTTGTCTTTCCACTACAGTCAGCGCAAACAAACTGTCTTCTATGCTCGAGGAAGGAACCAATTAGCTTTGTATCTACGCCATACCATCCCAGTTGGTGTATTCATATTTGCTTATCAACCCTGTCAAAGGCCTTACGGAGATCAAGTGAGACAACTATACAGATTTCGTCATTAGCTACTGATCTAATAATGTAGTCTGTTAATTTTATAATGGCATGAGAAGTAGAGTGGAACCTTCTAAAGCCGTATTGACAGCTACTTAGAAGGCTATTGCTATAAAAATAGTTGTAAAGTTCTCTGGACATCCACTAATCTAGGCTTTTGAGGAGATGAGGTTGTATTGAGATGGGACGGAATTCATTTGCGCTAGTAGGGTTAGGAACTTTAGGAATGGGAACCACTCGAGATGTCTTCAGGATAGTAGGAATATCCCCTAAGTCGATCATGAGATTATAAAGGTCTGATAGGTAGTATAAAAAGGAAGTGGATTTAAGGCATATACTGATCAGTTTCGGTGATAGGTCCAATGAGTCAATAGTTGTCGATTGATTATTTTTTGTAGCATACCAAATAGTCTCAATTTCATTGGGAGTAATAGCTGGGAAGATAAAGTAGAGATCTTTGAGACTGGTTAAGTAATTAGGTTTAGTCGGTAGGTTGGGTTTGTATGAGGTAGGGTTGTCAGGGGTACAAATTTTGACAAAAAAATCATTGATAAGATTCGGGGCGAGGCTGTTGTTAAGCTTGACCCGGTCCTGAAAAGGATTGAGATTACGCAGACCGCCCCATAAGCCATGTTGTTTTAGGTAGGAATCGAAGTGTGATTTAGTATCAGACTTGAGACATGATTTGAGTTTGTTTTTCATAAAAAGTAATTGGGCTTTATATTTCATAGAAGGTTTAGTTTTGTGAATTCTATAAAGTCTGTCTCTAGACTTCATCAGTTTACGCGTGTGTTTAGAGATAAAGACAACTTTATTGGAAGGACGAATGGATTTGGTAACATTGGGGCAGTGAAGGTCAAATACAGTAAGGATGGTTCGAAGTAGGAAAGATAAGTTCATGTCAGGACTTTGTATAGTAAACGTTTTGAATGAAACATTTAGATCGGAGATAAACTTCTCGGCATCTAAAGAGTTAAAGGGCCTGAATGAGATAATTTTCTTGGGTTGCCTGGGTTTACGCAAATTTATATGGCAGTAGATTAGGTGGTGGTCTGATAGGAAGGTTTCCCTAACTTCTGATTTTACAATAGTTATAGGATTATTTGTAATTATGTAGTCTTGTATATTAAACAGTCTAGTCGGTAATGTAATTAGTTGGTGCCAGTCTAATTCATTCAGTAGATTTATAAAGGGAACGTTCGTTTCCCCTCTAAAGTTGAAGTCCCCCAGTAAATATGCATTTAGACTATGGTTTTTTATGAAATGAAAGTACCTTTCAAAAAATTTAAGGTCAGTTTTTAAGGTTGATTTGGAGTAGTTAGGGTGACGGTAAACGCAAGTTACTAGAAAACTCTGAAAGGAATTTAGTTGAAATTTAATAGTCAAATGCTCAATTTTACTGGAGTCTTTTACACAGATTGTATTTACAACAGCAGCTTTGAGAGAGGATTTGTAATAAATGCCTATCCTTTGGGTACCGAGCTCACGATCTAATCTAACAAAGTCGTACCCTTTAATATTAGGTTCCAATAAATTAGGTTTAAGTAGGGTTTCGGATACACAAAATATGTCGAAATTATGATCATTTATTAAGTATTGCAATTCAAAGATTTTTTTACGTAATGAATGTATGTTGAGGTGACCAATGGACAGGTGATGTTTGATGGATGGAAACAGGATTAGATCATCAGCGGGGATTATTTTTTCTGCTGTTGCATCGTCTTTGGGGCTGGGTTTTCTTTTTGTTTTCCCAAAAAAGTTTTGTCGGGATTGTGTGGAGCTGTTGCAGGATCCTTGGCTGATCTGGTTGTCCGAGGGACATCTTTAATAGTATTTGGGATATCGGCATTAGATCCACAGGGTTTAGATTTTTTAGGGTTGTTAGGTACTGTTGTTTCTACAAGTTTCCCATCAATTATGCATAGTTCTTTGTTTCCGTCGGTTAGTTTCCTCTTTCTCCAGTTGATAACAGGGTTACCACCGGCCTCAGTAATTGATTTTTTCCCTTTTCTGAGTAAGGCAGGTCTTCATTAATGAAAAGAGGTGGTATGGGTCTAATTTTGCTAGATAGGACAAAGTCCCGGTCCGACAGGTTTCGAAACCTAAGTTTGATAGCTCTGATCTCGCCCACTTTGAACTTCCCAATTCGGTAAGCCGAGTCAATTAAAATGAGTTTTTTGTAGGTATTTTTTAGAGTTTCTTCCACTTTTGGTTTAAGTTCAGTTTCTGAGACCAGGTCTGGTAGACCAGATAGAACTAGGTTAATTTTATGGATTTCCTTGTATAAAATTTCATTGTCGGATTCTAATTGTATCACTTTAAGTTTTAGGTTGTCCTGATCACTGGACATTTGCTTAATCGAGGAGAAATGTTCCTGAACAGTAGTTTTAATTCCTTATAACTTTGCAAGTTTTTCATTGATTGGGATTAGTTGTTGTGATAGTTGTTTAGTTAGTGCTTTCAAAAGGTCCCGATTCGAAGGTTCAAATTGTTGATTCTCGTCCTCGCTCTCGTGCTCGCTATCAGACATGTTGAGAGCTTAGAAGTAAGATCAACTAGTATGGGTGGTGGGAGCTCAAGCAAAAACTCTGACTGCACTGGCGATAAGGCGAGACGAGAATGAAAAATAAATAGACTGTTTTTATTTCAGGCGTATTTCATAACGAATCTAAAATTCCTATTTTCCAGGCATTTCCTTCCTATAGTTTTGTGTCCATCTTATCTTTCTTCCCCATTATTTAATTCTGCTTTCCCTCAAGGTTCTGAACTTGGTCTTTTTTTCGTTTTTTGTGTTGGCTTGGTGTTTTTTTGTGGCTTCCGTGTTGGAGAGTTCCGAATCCGGCAATAGCATTTATCACACCCTCACCTTCCCCTGTTACGATATTCACTTCGCTGTATGGAATCTAGATACGCATTATTGGATTGTGGGGATATTGGATATTGTGAAAAGTGCTTATCGGAGGAGGGCTTATCATATCTATCTACATACCCCACTGGGATTGTGGAAAGCTGGAATAAGCCGTAATCCGACCTCATAGGCTTTATCTTTATACAACGGGTCCTGGGTTAGGGTATATGCTGTGAGGAAACCTCCAACGAACCGGATGTTTGTCTCGAACACTGAGACTACCGTGTCCTTAAGGAAGATTAAGACAATATGATTATTCAACAATGAATTCCGAACCCTTTAGTTCATCCAGAGACCGGCCATTGTCATATTTCCTTTGGTACAATCGTACCGAAAATGTTCGAAACTATCCTAAGCGTTGGAAGGTTTGCAACGGACCCTGTTAGTTCAATTTTATCCACTAATCTTAAAATTGCGTTAATTGTTCTAAAGTCAGGTAAGAATGATTTTGATTTAGTTTTATTGAGTCCTTCATGATGTCAATATTGGGAATCAAAAAATTTGCGAGAGGTTCAAAGAGAATGGATTCGAGACTTTCGAACAGATCCACCAGCAACTTCCACAATTCTAAGATTAGTGGATAAAATTGAACTTACAGGGTCCGTTGCAAACCATCCAACGCTTCGGGAACCTATGGTTTTAACCCCAGAAAATATGGAATTAATTGCTGGTCATTTTCTTTTCTTTCTGAAAAGAAATTCCGAAATGCCTGATTTTTCTTTCTAAGCAAGTTGGAACAGAAATTTAATGATAGCCGAAGCACAAAGGCATTACATTAGGGCAATAGCATGATAGCAACATTGATTGAGAATTTCTTGAATGAATCAAAACTATGCATAAAAGTTGACCATTTGTCTATT
>JAQFZX010003593.1:0-11569 GCA_034682405.1 Hydroisotoma schaefferi | reverse complement strand
CGTCAAACCATCACAATTTCATGTTTACTCATGTGCAGATCATATAAAGAAATGTCAAGGGACGTTAACCCATAAAAATGTCATGTTAACTCATGTTAAGATGATGTTGACCTTTGTAAAGGTGGGTTAAACCATGTAAATTTCATCTTAACCCGTTTTAAGGTGTTTGATTGTGTAAATTTTTCTCGTCTACTCTAGTGTTTTTGAAATGCAGAGATAATGAACGTTTTACGTTTATCTTGAGACTTCTGACAGTATGGATGCGCGAGAATGGAGTCACACGTTTGCACACTCCTGGATTTATTGATGAAAAACTTATCAGCGTTGGAAGGTGGGACGGGTTACAGTCTGATGTTAAACAGTGGGGCGAAGTTAGTGGCTTGCAATAACAAGTAAATTTTATTATTTTAGCAGCAGCAAAGTTCTAACATGTGGCCGAAGCATAAAAAGTGTTGTTTCGCTTTACCAGGTTTTCATCAACTAATTAAATAATGGAGAGACCTAAAGAGATTAAATACTTGAGTTCCTTTCTATGATATCGTCAGGTGTATCATCAAATCAATTGCGAGTGTCTAATTGACACTTAATTATTAATGCTTAATACAGTTTAGACGTCTAGAACATTGTTTTATGATAACTTATGAATTTAATTTTGATTTGTACTAAAATTATAAACTCTTAATTGAAATACAATTTGATAGAAATTTAGTTTGTTCTAAGAAGATTCTGTCCCATTCTTCTTTTTTATCAATTAATAAGCATCATACTTCGACACATTTTGCTTGGTTTTTTTAAATAAGATTCTTAAAAAACGGATTCTAATTAGCTTTATTGTAATTACAAAGTATCCCTCGCACGCGCTTTATCCATTAATTACAGGATAACTCGTCTCTGTATTGTGTTGTAACACAGCAAACTAAATAGATCTTTCAATCGCGGTTTTCTGAGTATTAAAAAAAGCTCGTTTTCTTTAAACGATGTATACAATACAAACCCGATTGATAATTGGTCTATATTATATTTCGAGAAGAACATCCACTATTCTTGGTACTAGTAGAGTACCGTATATGGATGCGTAATGAATCTGATTTTATTTGTACTGAAAAGCAGCGTTTTACCAGTATAATGTTTCCTGCAGATACATTAAACTGCCTTTCAAATGAATTACACCTAAAACACAGGCTCTAATACCGTTGAAACATAGTAGGCATAATATGGAGCCTCAGAGTACCCCTATAACTCAGACTCAGCACGGCTGAGAGAAGCATACATTAGCATTAATAGTTCTCAAATGGACCACAGGTTTTGAGCTAAGAAATTTCTCTAAACCACGAGGGCAGACATATAAAAGTAAATTTTCAATTTACATCTAAGGAGTATGCAGTTTTCTTTCATCTCGTAACAGATACCTAATGGAGGAACAACAAGACGTGTTTAATTCCCTTAAAGGCTCGAAAAAGTTTGACGGATTGATGGCTGTGGGATCTACGTGGAACATAATTAAAATAGGTAGATCAATCTTTGCAGCATAAAAATCACAAATAAAGATGAATGCAAATTTTCCATAGATGACTTGGTGGAATTGAAACGATATCCAAGGGTTATGGACCACCGGATGTCGTATTACAAAGGCTTGGAGAACATATTAAACTTCCAACATATATATGATGTTCCAATTTTAAGCATTGACAACTGCGAGTTATCCGTACTTATTTGCAGCACAAGTAACCAAACTGTCTGTCCTCAAGTTTGTTTGGACTCACAACCAAGAATATGCTCGCACCGTAAT
This sequence comes from Hydroisotoma schaefferi, assembly GCA_034682405.1. NCBI lineage: Eukaryota > Metazoa > Arthropoda > Collembola > Entomobryomorpha > Isotomidae > Hydroisotoma > Hydroisotoma schaefferi. Next base: position 9,780 of record JAQFZX010003593.1, on the reverse strand, counting down.
TAAACTATTTTTAAATTTTAACTTAACACTTCAGGAATCATTTGTTATTTATTTTAAATAGGAATCGAGTTCTACAAGGTGGTGGGAACATTTTATGATAATGTCCGAAAAGCTGTATTTTTGACCGAAGGACAGACACAAAGAGATCTATTGCTAAGAAATGATAAACACGTAATTATTAAGCATAAGGATTGGGAGGAGGTTGGCTACCAACTAACTAGATTGTTAGAAGATCCAAATGCAATAATTGTAGATTTTCCTAAGGATTTCAAAATTTTTTATCTTTTCAAAAAAATGGGTGAGAAAATACTTCAACTGATTTAGGAGGAAGGCCAGAGAAATTGTTTAAGTAATTAATTTTTCAAATTTCCACAGGGCAAGATAAAAATGTTGCGGAAGTTACAGATAGGCAGTATAGTAATTTGATATTAAATAACGTTCTACAAATTTCGGTGCACGCGGCCTTTGACATAAGCAAACAAGAAAACATTGCTTGGTGGACCACTTCGCACGATTATACTAATCTTTTCCGATTTAAAGAGATATTTCCAGTAGGACTGGTTGCAGGCGCAGGTAGTATTATACTGAAGGACTCCTTGGACAATGACTGTCCCATCAAACAAATAACTATGTATACAAGAATTTTCCACCAAATCCACAGGGACAGCTACCAGTAAGTGCAAGTACCCGACGTTATTAATTAATCAAAAAAAGGATGTGAAGGCTACAAATTTGATTTTAAAAGGTATTTTGTGACCCCTAAAGTGGCCAAACTGATGACTGTTGTATATGGTTTAATCTTGGGAGGTAAACCATTGAGTAAAACAATCATGTCAAAGTGGAACTTTCTATCCAATGGAGGTTTAAAAGGCTTCATGGATAGATTAGACAAATCCTTCAAAAGTGGAACTTACAACGCCCGCTTAGAGTGTGTCTGCAAAATACTTCCCTCAGAAACACAGGTTGACGGCTTTAAAGGCATCCTTGAGCGGTCGTTTGCTGTAGCAGAAGACTTCTGCAAGAAAAATGGGTTTTTAAGTGCAAATAAAATAACATTCACCCCAACACATGACTATCACTGTATAGCAAGCGTGTGGTTAAAAGCTTTTAGCAAAACTATTTTTACAATTTTAGACAAACTGAAAGCTGTTGAAAGAAATCGTTCAAATTTATTTCAACTGGACCCTTGTTACATTATGCTTACTGAGGACTTTGTTTTAGCAAACATCTGTGAAGGTTTGATCACTATGATATTAAGAGGGCAAATGCGTAAGTTTCCATTAGCTGTTAGAAGACTTGTTAACCTAAACACGGAACTTGAAAATGGCATACATCTCGATGCCTTCCCATTTGTTGATGTCAGCTTTCAAGAAACTGGTGTTGTAAAATGTGAACTGGAAACGAAATACGTTTTTAAAAACTTCGGCCAAATGGTTTTATCTGGGCACCAAGAAAAATTTGGCAAGTTTATATTTAACTACAACATTTGGAAGCAAAAAAACCGAAGAGCTAATTGCGACCAGGAAATATCCAACTTTACAGATTCCCTGCTAAACCTTGTTTTACAGCAGCTCATGCCACCCACATCTGTCGAAGCGAATGAAAGTTCACCTTTGCAAAACCTATGGATGGTAAATTCCGCAGCTACAAGTGTAACCGTTCAATCCTCGTCAAGTTTTTTACAGTTTTTAACGGTGCACAAGATAAAAAAATCTACTGTTGTCTCCAACATTACCTCAATTGTTCAGTTTTATCAACGTGAAGTTTCTAACCGAAATGGACAAGACCTGCAACATCTTCTTGCGGTTGAATTAGAGAAAGCAATGAAAACAGAAAAAGTCCCACTCAAAGTTGCGAGCAGTCGGTATAGTCACGTAATATTTTTACCAGTTTTACATGGATGGGATACTGAACTGCAACTTCAACTGTACTTTTGGGCTTTTAAAGCTATATTTGATAGAGACAAGGGCAATAATGGAGTAAATGTGAAACTTTTCTTTCAGTGCTTTCTTGCAATTCTACGTTCACAACATCCTAACGAAAGAGACATTCAGTTTGATCTAATGAAAGTATTTAACTATATTAATAATAGCTTAGATTATATGGATTTAGCACTGCAAAACCCGGGTGCTAAACAAAATAACACTGTTCACGACATTCTTCTGAGATGTTTAAACATACCAAACACAAGATCTTCGACTGACTTTGAAAATCATCAAAATGCGACCGACCAGTTAACTCTTAGAGAGGATGAACTATCTGGGCAAAAGGTGGGCTAGTGCTTCAAATAAAAAACATGAACTGCGTGAAATGCTAAGATATACACTTTTCTCCCTCAATAGGAATCCCAGATTTCTAATCCACTAAACCTGATACGTGCTCAAATCAATTGGCGTAAAGCGGCAAATCGAAGGAGAAACGTAAGAGGGCAATTTTTGCAGCGACAAAAAGTGAGACTTCTATCAATTTTTTGCAACAATGAAATATATGTTTAAACTTCTTGCAACAATGAAATCGGTGCTTAAATATCCAAAATCGATATGGTTTTGCAGGGCGTTTCAGGTGCAAATAAAAACAGTCAGATCATCAAATGCTGTAACATTAACCTGATTCAGCCTCAATGGGAAAAAGTGGCTCTTCGACGACATCGTTTACGAACAAGTTTAGCTGATCAAGAAAGAGAGGTATATTTAATCCTTTCGTTGCGTTACTTTATTATAAAATTTTTAATATTTATTTTATCATCAGACTCCATTCGAACTATATGATGCGTTTGCGGGGACTGAAATTGAGCCATTGGATTCTCCTGTATCTCACATGTGTTCTTCAATTTCTTCAAAGATTATGAGCCTTGAAACTCCGTGTTCATTGCATTTTCATGCTTCAAAGCTTCGCTTAAGCTCCCCAGATACCCTATTTTCAACTGTAAGACTCATCATAAACATTCCAAATTAATTTTCACGAACATTGTTATCTGGTTTCTTTAACTGGTGTCTATTTTTTTGTCAAAAGCCTAACCCAAAAACCTCTTCCATGATGTAATTAGATGATGGGGACAAAACCCATAGGTTGGTTTGCACTCGTTTGTGTTAAGCTTTTCTGACCCACGTTTCTGTCACTTAATAATATTTCTTGACAACAGGCGACCAATGTAGACCATTTCACCGACTTAAGGGCGTTCAAACAATAACTTTTGCGTAACGAAATAATCTGGAGCTGTTCGCGTTCAGCCAACAGATCGATGATCAAATGGCTTTTCTAAAGGTAACTTTATTCAACTTAAAATAATTAAAAACCTACAATTAAAAAAATTACGCAACTGGATATTGTTTTCATTTAATCATTGAAATTATTCCAAGAATTAATAATAGTGGTCTACTTTTAAACATAAAGCGGTTTACAGAAAATAAGTAGAATAGAGAAATACCGGGTGTCTCTGATACATGTGGATAGGGGTATAATTTAAATTTCTTAAAAAGTAACGGATGAGGATGACAACGTAAAGAAAAATACATAAAAATTGACTCGATCGAATGCGATATACCAGAATACCAAGAAGAAATTTTCGTAACCAGCATGGATGTAAGAGTTTATTTTTTCAACTTTTTTCCTCATGCAGCAACTGCAAGATAAGTAATGCTATGATTTACTTGTTAACTGTTCTAACTTCGCATTTCTTTATCTAAATTGTGTTTCATCCAAATACAGCAGAGTTGATCAAAACACCAACTGAGGTTGTTGAGAGAGCGTTAAAAATAGTGCTTTTTCTAGCTGATTGTACAATACATTCTGGGTTTTATATTTTTAAAATGCAAGCCAGTGGTATGCCTTCCGATTCCCGATCACCATAGTGTAGTTCTTGTCCGATTTTGATCTCGCATTTGGCAAAGAAGCAGAGCCTTGGGACTGCAACACCCTCGCGCTTGGGAAAGCAGTTATAGTTTTGTTGACTGTGGTTAATAATTCGCCCAACACCTTCTGTGTAAGTTACTTCAATGCTTTATTGAAAAATAAATTTATGAATTCCCAGATTGACTGCTAAAGTTAAACATTCAATATTATCAGTCATGTTTATTCCGATGACTAAATTCAAACATAAAGCTGCCCCAGTTCATTTCGGCATGGCTTGAGTTACATTGTTGGTGTCGGTTAGCTATTGCCTTTCTTCCAGTCAACAAAACGTCGTCGTAGCAACAAATAAAATCATTTTTATGGAACAAAGGTTGTGTGAAAAATTCAGTGTAATAACAATTGAATAATATTACACTCAACCTTCACTTTAAGATTACTCAAATAGTGTTTCTGATCACCTGAAGAGATAACAATTCAGCTGGTCCTTTTTAAGGCTTTAAAGAACGTGACTTTCTTTGACCCTTCGTTTACACATACCGCATTTGCTCGTTTAGAACTTTCAAACATGAAATGCCAGAGAGTTACTATTAAATGCTAAACATTCATATTCAAACTGCTTTCCAATTATCGCAGAAACAACTTATGCCCGATGTATTTGGCTCCTTTAAGGTGCATTTTTGTGGACCAAATGGAAGGAAACGGTATAAAATATCTTTAGCCCAGCCTATTTCATTTCTCTAAGTTTCCTGCTGAATCAAACTTTCCTCTAAAGTACATTATCCCATACGTGACGAACAGCACGACTACTGAGTTAGCAAAGGTCACTTGTTGTCATGTTTTAGTTTTCATAGCTTAAAGAGAAACAGGAAAGATTAATGTGTTCGAGCCAGCAAGAAAACGATCCTATTTGAATGACTGTTTGCCGGTTGTTAATGCATTTAACTACATTGGTATACAGCCTTTCAATGGAATAAAAAAGTAAGGAGTTGGAGATTTAGTAGATGGTTACATTCAAACTGGGTATGAATGTGCAGCTACGGCTTATGGCATGATAGTGTCACTCTGTAGAGGCGAAAATCCATCCACCATTTAATCTAAATCTAAAAATTATATGAACGTTAAGAACATCGTATGATTGTGTCTGCGAAAACAAATAAAACAAACAGTTTGACCCACTTATCAGTAATTTTGTGAGATAATCGTAACACTTTGGGAGTATGCAATTTGTCAAGTTGGCGTATTTGTGACCTTTAGTAAGCTTATCAAATCAAAGCTGTTGAATGGGATGCCTGTGATTAGGAAACGGCCGAGAGACGCGGTTAGAAAAATTTGCATTGTTTCCAACAGAAAGATGGCCCCATGCAAACTTACTCATCACGCAGCCACCTAAACGAAATAGCTTTCTCTGAATAAATTTTTGGTTTGAGCCACCCAAGCACGGGACGACGAATGTTAGTTGTTGCATAGTAAGGTTCGGCAAGGGAATCTGCTTGCATCTCTATCAAACCCCCCGTTGATCAATAATATAATCTGACCCAAAAAACCGGCTGCGAAGTCTGCATAAGAACTGTTTCAAAAATAGAAAGATTTATTTTAGAGACTGGTTATGCCACAAATTTAGCTCATAAGTCCACATCGTAACAAGTACTGGATGCGGGCGTCGACCCGTCTGAAAACTCATAATACTGAAACCAGCATCCTAATACTCCTCGCCCTTGCAGCTGTCGGACATCGTTTCCAAAACCTAACGATTTACAAGGATTTGTATTTCCACTCCCCACAGTGCAGATGATAAAGGTGTTCTTGGTACTACTAGTAATTCAAACATGATATCAAATTTATTTTTTGTAGTTAGCATACAAATATTTGAATGGTTTTGTTTTAACCTTCATTAAGGGCAATGCTATCTGAACTTGAGGTTACTTGCTGTTGTTGTGGGTCGTGATCCATCTCTGTGGCCAACGCACGAAAGCCTTCTGGCCTGGGGGTTGTACTGTCTGCCTCTGCTTGAACCATCTTCATCGAATTGCCTGTTCTAAAACTTTTACCAAAATGACAATGATCGTCTCGGTCACACCAATGGCTGACTAGATATCGAACTTTTCATACACAATGCGGCCAAGAAGCCTATCTATACAAGTTTTTTTGTCGGCACTGTTTAGGTAAGACATTCCGGTTTTTCTCGGACGCAAATGCTATAAACATAACCCCTTTTGGAATACTTATAATATCCTGTGCACAAGTGTCCCCTTTAAAGGGCTAAACATGAGTTGTTTTCATCTGAAGACTTAAACTATCACGTCAATGCAGGTTTAAGTGAGCAAATGTAATCGTGAGACCGAACTACGAGCAAAAACAGCAGGCCTAGATAGCTTAACACGAGTTTCATATCTCGTTACGAACACTTTTTCGAGTTTAATGAGTAAAAATAGCCAAACTAGCATTATTGTCCGTGCGTTAAAATAATTTTACAACTTTTGGCTTTCAATGCAGTCATTAAAGTCAACATGCAATATAATATATTAACATCGCCAAACAATTGTATACACTAGATGTTCTTTTGAGTGATATTTGTATGTTGTGAATTAAATTTATTTATTGTTTGCAGTTCAGACGAAGTGAACGATAATTAATACTAGGACAAGAAAGGCGACTTCGCAGAATAAATTGGTTTCAAAAAAGCAAAAAAGTACATAATTCATCGGAGCCCCCTTACGTAAGAAGAGGTTTGCGCAGTCAAAATAAACTTATGAATGATTTTAGATTTATCCACATATACTACTAAGCTTTTTATCAATTAAGATACGTGACCAGTTTCACGTGTGCGCATGATAAGAGAATGGAACATGGCTCATCATAGGGTGTCAATGTGTGAGGGTAGTAAAGGAGCTATCTCTGGCACCACTTGTGTTGATTTTCATGTTCATGTTTTTTCGTCTTAAAATCATCTTAAACAATGTTTATACAGGTTAAAACATAATTTTGTCCTGTTGAGGTCATTTATAATAATAAAAAGCCAAGTTTAAACATAAAAATGTCATGTTAAGGGATTATCCATAAACTACGTCAACAAAATAGTGGGTGGGTGGGTCAAGGGTCAGATGATGACCCTATCTTACCCATGTTAAATTTTACCATAAGACTAACGTTAAAGGTGTTGATTAAGGGGTCCCTGGGTCCTAAAATTTCGATTTTTTGTTGACGTAGTTTATGGACATTCCCTAACCCAAATTAAGATTATCATAGCCAATTTTGAAGGTATGTTAAAGCTTATTTAGTCATGTTTAGTCATGTTTAGATGATTTTTATATATATAAGGCAGATAAAGGCTTGTAAATGTCATGTTTATTCGTCTTTAGATCATCTTTAACAATGTTCAGGTAAAGACATTAGAATGTCATGTTTACACATGTTAGGATCATCATACCCAATATTTAGGTTGGTTTCAGTATAATAATGTCGTACTTATCCGCCTAAAGATCATCTGAAAACATGTTTAAGTAGATAAAAACATTCAGATCATTTTAACTAATGTTTAAACATAATAATGCCATGTGCAATCATCCTAACCAATGTTGAGGTAGTTTAAAATATAATATTGTCATTTTAACCCATGTGTGTATATGTACCTGGTAGGTTAAAGCTTATTATTGTAGTGTTAAAGTGTTCTTACAGACATTACATCAGGACATAACCTGTCTGCTTCAAGATTTGAATTGGACAACTGAATTGATCAAAGCAGATGGACTCAAAGCAACAACAAAAGCAGGAATAATAAGTGAATCCTGCGATGTTACAAATTAAATGCTCCATGCGATGAAACTTGATATATTCATAACATGCACTTTCCGACGACAACATAGCACCACAAATTGAATCAGTTAAATTACAAAGTGAAAATATTAAAATATTCTCGGCCGCGCGTTTATAATGAATGACACGAGCACTTCAATAGATAGTGTGCATAATCAAAACCAGTCCGAGAACAGTTTTTTGCACGGTTTTTAGAGTTGTCGATTCAAGAAAATAAAATATCTGGTGGGTTAGGTTAGGTTAGGTTAGGTAACCTTATTAGCCTTTAAGTCTGCATCAGCAAGTTTGTTCAAGTGCAAGGTTGCGACCGCCAACATTGTACAACATGTTTAAATTGGGCTTCGAAATTCCAAAAATAATTTCAAAAACACACACTAGGGAAGTAAATTAATTTGATTTATTTGAGTTTTTCATTAAAAGCTTATTAACTTAAAGGAACATTAATTCGCATAATAAAATAAACATTTAATTGCACATTTCTTTAAATGTAAAAATTTATTACACTTTGGATTTTAGTAAAAATGATAGGTTATTTGTTACTTTTGAACAAAAGTGGAAGAACAATATTTTAAAAACTTTTTACGCGGTCGGCTCCATTTGCCCCCTCGGGTTCCTAAAACTTTGTATTTTAGCAAAACGTATAGGTTATTTGTTACTTTTGAGCAAAAGTAGAAGAAGAATATTTTTCGAAATTTGGTAACGTTAAATTAATAATTATCGCATAAACGGTCCTTAAACGAATGATATACGAAACAATTATACCGACTGTTTATTTATAAATTAAAGAAAATTTTTTACTGCATACTGTTCCAAAAACCTCCAAGCAGCTATATTAGCCCAGTCAATTGATATATCGTACGGGTTTCATTTTACAAGTACAATAAAAGCGGCTTTGGTGGTTTCTCCCGTATTTATGTCGGGGCACAGCCCCCACACCCCGTACTTTCTTCCTCTTTCGTTTGGTTTTTTCAACCCCGAGGATTTTCAAGCTTTTTTCAAAAACCCAAAAATATTCAGTTCTTTGTTACTTTTGTGCAAAAGTATGGGAACAAATTTTTGGAAGTTTTTCACCCTGTCCGGTCCATCTGACCCCCACGGGTGCCTGTAACTTTGGATTTGGCCAAAATTATTCAGTTCTTATTTACTTTCAAGCAAAAATAGAAAAACAATATTTTTGTAAATTAATAACCAGTGGGGGTCATTTTGACCCCCACGGGTCATTGGCTGGTCCATCCGGGCTGGTTTACGAATTTGAATTTTAAAATCGGCCCTGGATCCACTGTGAAAAATTTCAGCAGCTTGGTGTCATTATTACTCGAATTATCGCTTGCACAGACAGACAGCGTGTTCATATAAGCCCAATTGACTGGGCTAAAACAGAAGTCCTAATTACAAAGTACTCTCTGATTTACAATGTGTGTATCACGGTTTTTCTCGGGTTATTTTAAATTATTATTTTAAGCATGGCCAAATTATATCGTCAAATCAGATAAAAGACAAGTTACATTCATTTCAGAGCAGTCTCAAGCTCAAAATAAGACATCTTTGTGAGCTAACTTGAAAAGGCCGACTGTACGATTGGAGTAGCAGAATAAAAACCAACCCGCGTAATTATTTAAATACCACATGGTAAAAACCCACCTACATAATAATTAAAATACGGCATGGTTAAAAATTTGTGCAAAACGTTATCTTTGGGAAGAAATTTTATCAAAGTTTTTTTTAGATCCATACAATCAGGATGTCCTTTTTGCTAAAACAGGCAGGATCAACTAGAAGTTGGACGATTAATGAAGATATATTCATGATAACAAATCCAACTGCTCGGACATTACCACCAACGTCACTCTCTTTTTCGTTATTTCCAAACACGGAGAAATGCGAAGATATTGTCAGGCTTATTACTGTACGGTATTATTTGTTTCTTTGTTACTGTTCATTTATATTGTGATCTTGTATTGTGGATGTTTTTTAGATGGGTGGAGGCTGTTTCCAGGAGTTTGAACAGATAGGAGAAGATGACGGGATTATTATTCTCGCAAATAATGTTTTCCTTGACGAAAACCCTAAAACCATCGTCCCGTTCGATTTGTTTAGCTGTCAATTCCTGTTTGA
>JAQFZX010003592.1:0-11582 GCA_034682405.1 Hydroisotoma schaefferi | reverse complement strand
TGTAAATTCGATCATTTACAACTTTGGGATCAATTGGCCGCTCTCCATCAAGAATCAAACCAAGCTGGCCTATTTTCGTTCTGAAGAAATATTTGACAACGGGAAGAAAAAGCCAGCCTAAGGGCTTAATTACAAGAAAACATAGGATCGAGTACGATGTAACTAAAACACTGCAAAACAAACGTGAAAAGAACTCCATTTTTTAACATGAGGACTCGACAGAAGTTCCAGTCCTTTCAGAAGTTCAGGCTTCAATGATATCAGCCTCTAAACATGTGCCCCACGTCGTATCCATTTCATGAAATAAGAAGAAGAATTACAGGAGACCTTCAACCGGACTACCATTTAATAATAGTATGTCAGGACAGTTGGAAAAAGATAGTTGTATAGCATGCAGTTCTATGATTATGTAAATAAGCATAAAACTCAATCCGGTTTGGGTTTAGTATTCAGACGGATTTACGATCGTAATTATAAGATTCTGTTACACGTTAACCACAAATCAAGACACTCAAGACAAAACTTAAGGAATTATAGAGTCTAGTAAAGCGAACCTATTCGGACAAAAAATAACAAAGGGTTGATACAAAAATCCAAGAACGTATCCAGTTGTACTGGATAGGTTGTTGTAAAAGTTTCTATATGAATCTTCTCTTCTTTTTAACATTTAGAAATTAACTTCAGAACGAACCCTTGTCTTAAAAGGAAATGAAGCTGATTTAAAATACTGTAAATTAAAATACTTATCAAAAGGTTTCAAAGTGGGTTAAAATGGGAATTTATTTGACTACAATTTCAGTCATCTCAGGATACGGGATTATAATGTTCAACACCATTGATGCAGATATAAAGTATCTTACTGGCCTCAGTATTTGCTTCCTTTTGCTTGTATAATGTGCATATTATCCCATCCCAATTTCCCAATGCAATCCTAAGAAGATGAAAGTACCAAACAAAGGACTTTTCTGTGTGTAAAATTACGCTGGGCTGAACCGGTTTACAAGAATGGCTATAACCGTCAGAACAGATACATAAATTACTAACACCTTTTGATGAAGTCGAATACAATTTTACCCGATTGCTTCCTTGTTAACTTAAATATTTTTTGTGTACTACATATAGTAGACAGACAGTGATGAAGTGGGGGGAAATTCTTTATTTTTAGAGAAATGTAAATGACAATTCTCTACTGGTGGATTCCAATTCTCAAAGGGTAAAACTACTCAGAGTCCAACAACGAGTTAAAACCTTAAACCAACGACGATAGACCACCGATTGTTTATGTTATTGTCAGCATTTTTAGCCCAGTTAATTTTTGAAACCAGCAAAACCTTTGAATGATAATGTGGATGATAGTTATTTCTCAAATTTTTATTCATTTCTAAGCAATGACTGTACTACTACAAGCAATATGATTCTTGTTACTTTTTAACCACATATTTGTACGATTATCACGTAAACAAACTATGGATTGGTTGATTCACAAAAGCAGTTAATGACAAACCACAGATTTAGATGTGGACAAACTAATAGTGACATTATAAATGGTAAGGGAGACTGTCCAAGGATTTAGCGATGTCGCCGACGAGCAATTAAGATGATAACACAGAATATTCCACTCCAAGCCAACAAGATGGCAAACCCCGGCCAAATCTTAGAATGACTTATTCCCCAACCACGACTACTGACAGCACGTAAGGAATTAATGGCCCCAGTGTATGGGATGCAATACTGACTCAAAAAACTGAGCCACGGTGGAAAGGTCTCGATCGGCCAAGTAAGACCTGCAAAATTGTTAATATCCCAATTTCAGAGATGCCACGCCATTAGACTGTCGTGCTTTAAATTGGTCCGTTTCCGTTTGGTCCACGAAAAAATTGGCATAAGTTTATCTCAAGTTTCAAAGATTCATGATTGATAGAACTTTGTATTTTACTCACCACAAAGCAACAAGCTCACGGCAAAGCTAGCTGCTCCTATTAAAATCGCTTCCAGTTCTTCGGTAATTATCTCCGAAAGAACTATACCTACAAAGTATAAACAATAACCAGGATTTTACTCCAAGAATAAAAACAACGTTAGCATTTATAAAATTAATGTTTATTAAAAATACCATAAAAACCCCCACAAATCCCACTAAGGAGGCAAAAAGTAAAGCAGAGGAAAGTGGATCCGATAATTTCCATATGCATCACGTAAATCAATACGATATACCCACTTCCGATAACTAGTAATACAAAAACTAGATTCAAAATCAAAGATCCAAGCATAAGTTCGCCTGTCGTGGCCCCAGCAATCCTTGCTCTCTCAAAGGTTCCATTTTTATTATCCGAACAACAGCAAATGCCAGTTGGGATTGCCGGTAAATAAAATACAAGTCTGGAACAAATAAAATCCAAATAATTTTAAAATCTCAAGTATGTACAAAATTTTTAACAAAATCTTACAAGATGAATAAAGCGGCAGCGATGTACTTCCCATAACCGCTAACCAAGTCATCTACAACTCCGTAAATGGCCGTAAACTTCAAAAAAAAATGTTATAAACTTATTTTAATACTTTTTTAAATTATCTTGACGAGGTTTGACATTTCTTAAGTTTATTTCACTTTTAAGGGTAACTCTGCCTTTCCAGCCTCTTCCCCGTTTTCTGCAAGCGTCGCCCTTGCAAAGCGTTGATACCCTAGGAGAAGTGTGTACTGAACGCTCAAGGCCGAGATCGCATCTATTTTGATTTGAAACAATGTTAATTTTATAAAGGATTCAAAGGGTATTTCATAAGATCGCATGCACAAGAATAGGTAGCAAAAGCAATAATAGATCATAAGAAAGCAAGGAACAGGCCAACCTTCCACAAAATAGATGGGAAGTGTTGCATAACAAATATCAAATTAAAAAAGGTAAGGTAATTGTGTCAGCTAAGTATTTATCTACTTAGTTTATCCCTCATATTTCTTTAGTAATAACTAAAAGGCTTACTAGTGGTATCCATTCTGATGGATATGCTAGATCCCGTCAGAGTTTCCCCGGATGCGAAAATACCTTCGGCCACTCGAGCTACGGAGTGATTTGAATAATCTTGGGGGAATTCCATGAAACCTATAGAATGTCCCATGAGGACATCTTGAAACGCTTCAGCATATGAGGACATGGGTAGCTGCACAAATGTAAAAATATCATTGGCAAATAAATAAATGACCATTGTGTATTTGCTAGTTTAGCATAAAAAGAAAGAAACAACTACAATTGTGTAACTTCGATGGAACTCATACAAATGTAGTTGTAAATCAGCTAAAATTTCAGCTATTTCATACACTCTTTTACTCTTGTATAAACCCAAAAAATCTAATTCCCATCAAATGACTTCGAGTCAATTTACAAATTAAAATCGCATTTAGACTTCATTTGGCTGTCCTTCGTTTTTAATCCTACATTATTCAAGTAAACAGGTTCTAACTAACCATGGTTAAAGTGTCAGCCGGTATCTCATTTAGAAAATAGCAACTGAGCTTATCAAGAGAAACTGCCGTCTCATTTTTTTGTTGTAAAATATTTCTGCAGACATCAAGGTTGTAGTTCGTTTCCGGATTGACAACACCAAATTTCATTCCCTTGGGCTCTCCACCAATACTTTTAAGCGCCACATAGTAGTTCATCGGGGGTACGATCAGCAGCATTAATAAAATCCTGTGAAAGCATAAAAGAATTATAATTAATTTGTATGACATCACCAAATATATGAGCAATGAGTAATTGTTCAGTATCGCCTTTTGATGGATTTTGGATAGCGAAAGCTATGCGTGGATGAGAGGTTTAGTGTTATAAACGAGATTCTGAACTCTGACCATTTTTTACATTTTAAAAACTGAACAGAAACATCGATTTATAATTTTTTTCTTTTTTGCAAATGACCAGTTACAGTTAAACGGATATTTAATATCATTTTGCACGCAAAAACACCACACTCCATCAAAAGCCCACAAAATCCCCTCAAAAGCCCACATGAAATCCATTCAAACAAAACACCTTTACTCACACTTTTTGTCTAGCCACAATGCAAAGATTTTTATAAGAAATTGCCACAACTCTGTTAATTTTTTGAACAAAAGTGTTTCCAGAACATCTAGGGTCCGCAGTGACATCCCCGATGTCCAAGCTATTAAATGGCAAACTATATTTTCGGGTTTCAAAGTTGGCATGAATGTTTTTCGAGAAATGTTTTGAAGGATCTGAAATGTTCTTTAATCGTAAGCAAGTGACGGATTCCAGTGTATCCGTTTTCAAAACCGTTTCTATCCGTTTTGCTACTTCATGTGTTTTTTTTGGATAGAGAAACTTGCCGAATTTTTCGGCAAGTGAGCCAATTTTTCTTAAATTATTATAATAGTTGTCCCCTTCATCGTTCATTTCTCCTCCGTGGTCCAGTTTCAAATCCAACATAAGTTGAGGACTCCCATCAATGTCATGATTTTCTTCGATAGAGTTCAGTTTAAACAATTTCAAAACAATGTCTTCTAAACAATTCGTTCCGAATTGTTCTAAAAGACGGCTGGGTGAGGCTTCCTCTAAAAGTCGGCCATTTCGCATCACGCCAACCTGTTAAATTAACATTTAAAGGTCATCCAATGTGTCTTTTATAACCTTTCCGTTTTGGCTTCGAATTTAAGGATAAAACCTCCTTCAAACACTAAATTAGCCCACTATAATGGCTAGTTTTATGATAAAAATACGCACATTTGTACGTATGAACAATAAAGCTCCATAACCTTTCACTATTTCATAATTTCATTTATTTTAATGGACGGATAGCTAATTAAAGCTTGTGTGGAATGGATAATTTAATTGGTCCGAGTCCGAGTTAATTTAATTTGCTCTTTAGCCAATCAGTACTTTTATTACAACGAGCTTACTCCACTAATAATATCATTAGACAAAAAGGGTTACTATCTTCATCAGTTCATAAAAAAAACATGTAAAAATATATATGAGGATTGCACAGTACAAAAAGCCTATAATTATTGTTAGCCGTTCTCAAACAATTAAAGGGGAGGGTATGACAAGCATTACAGTTTGAGCTACCCTAAATACTCACCCATATGCCGCCCTCGTTAATTACGCCGCACTCCTATCCTTTCCTTTACATATTAAAAGAGATATCTATCCTATAGTAAACATGCTTCAAAATCCCCTTTTTTTATACATATAAGCCGCGGCATATGGGCGAGAATTTAGGCTAGTCTCACCAGCTAGATATAACATAGCCTGCATGTATTCAGTCAAACTCCAAGTGTACTTACTGTATGGGCATTTTTGGCTTCTTCAATGTAATGAGTTGTGATTAGCACGGTTCTTCCTCTGTTTCCAACCAGTTCACACAAATAATCCCAGATCCTATCAACAATTTATGCACACAATAAAAAATTATCATTTCCATTCATGATTATTTTTACTATTTCAAGAAACCTTGCTCCAACATTTTATCTTTACTGCATCCAAGTATAAAAAGGGTTAACCCAGAAGTAACGGAATAATTTATTTTTTAAATGCAAGGTCCTATACATCTTTTTGGCAGCAATCAACATGTATTTAGGGAGAAACTTAAGTAAGCTACCCTAACCAACCACCAAAGTTTCTAGTAAAAATGTCCTCAGCTTTTATAAATAATGCATACAAAATAAAAATAAAGTCTTACCTTTCACGAAGTAAAGGGTCCACGCCAACGGTTGGCTCGTCCAGAATAAGCAGTTGAGGTTCATGAATTAGAGAAACTCCTAGTGAAGTCCTCCTTTGTTGTCCACCACTAAAGTTTTTATCGGATTGGTCAGGCAGGGTCAGGATATTTGGTCAAAGTCATACAATATTGATTGGATATACGTAAGATCAATAATGCACGCACCTAAGACTTCCAATTAACCTTGATTTGTCTGGAAGATCCAGGACGGTGAATAATGACTCCATTTGTACCGATATTTCTGTAGAGGTCATCCCATAAAGTTTCCCAAAGTATGTAAAGGTTTCTCCAATACTTAAGGTGTCGTAGAGTGCAAGTTCCTATGAATTCGGTTATTTACAGTTCACAATATTTGATATTTGTAGGTTGGATGGACATGTTTACCTGTGGCATGTAGCCAATTATCCTGCCAGGGATTCCACTCTCGGGCGTTCCAGGCTGCTTTCCAAAAACAGATACAAATCCGCTGTCCAGTTTCCGTGTTCCCACAATACACGACAGCATGGTTGTCTTTCTGTAAATATTTTAAATTGAAATAATTCTGATGAAAAGTAAGGGGACTTGTAAACCCGACGACCTACCCGCAGCCACTAGCACCTAGAAGTCCGTATCTAAAAATTGAGAAATCGATGAATTTACTCCTAATTTAGTACTTTTGTTCAAATGGTAGATATGCAGCAGTTAGGCTAGTACTTACATACTTCCTCGAGGAACGGTCATCGTTAAGTTATTAATTATACTGCTCTTTGGCCCATAGGATTTCCAAGCGTTTCGAACCCTTATGGCAGGAAGTAATGGGGTATTTAATTCTGGAATAATGTATTCTTCGTTGATAAAACCCGTAGGCTTGGCATTGCTACGTTGGTCCGACATTCTCCAGAAGTTCGTTACGAATGCTTTAGGACTTTAGGAACTATCCAGCACTTTAGGAACAGCCACTTCTCTAATTAACAACGGGTATTAATTCCACCGAATGTAAATGTGACACAAGTAGAAAGCTTTAATTCCCTATGTACATTGTTATATAATATATTGTTGAGCTGTGCTTCATCTTGTAGTTACCCTTTCAATGGTCGGTTGCTTATTCAGTACGCGTTAAACCTGGATAAATATCGTGGAAGTTTTTTATACGGAATTATCTGAAAGTCAAGGATGTTTATGGAGATGAAGGATTTTAGAATTTCACGTCACGTAGAAAGACTGCTAGTGCTAGAAATAATATTAAAAGTACAACAAAGGCTGTGAAGTATGAATAAGATGAAAGCACAAGATAATATATATTATTTCCCACAGTAATCAGTGAATTTGCACAAGCATATCATAATAAAAATTAATAATATATTCATCCAGTTCTCAAGTTAATAATACGTTAAGTTGTTGTTGCTAATTTTAAGGCCATTCTGCTTGTCGGGATGGGATTTTTAGTAACTTTGAGTGGTTTGGTGATTCTGTACAGGCATCAGGTATCAATCAAGTAATCTATCAAAGTAAAACGAACGTAACGAAGGAGTGAAGACAAATTTATGAATTTATGAAAGGCATCAGAACTATTACATATAATTATATTAAGGTGTCAAAATTGTGAATGCAAACCTCCAAAAAAAATGCAAGTTTGTGCGAGTCCCTGGATTTTATGACCTCATTAACAAAAAACACAATAAACGAAGCAAAGTATCCCACGTTTCAGTTCATGACAATAGGCACAAAAAGTCATAATTGAGCCTTTATTCAGTAACCGAATTAGGACATGCATAGTCACACTGTGTTTTTAGCAGTGTAATAATAGTTATAGAAGTAATTTATTCTTCAAAATTGCTTCGGAATAAAGAGAGTACTACGCTTGATAACAATTCAGTTTACGGAATTAAGTCTGGAATTAGAAATTACGTAGATTTTTATGAATTGTGGTTTGGTTACCAGGAACAATTCTAGTTACGAGATTTAAAACAATTTATGGAAAGTGTTGCCAGTAGAGTATTGTAAAAAAGGTCAGTTGGAGTCCGATGGATAATTTTGAGTATTTGACCTGGGAAAGGTTAGGCCGATCGGGGGGGGGGGACCTTGTACTCGGATGAATTAAAACAGACTTATTAAACTCAAGAGGAATACTACCGTGATCGAACGGACAGACATACAGAGTGGCCATTCGTAAAATGAGTTGCATCCAAATATTCACTCTTAATAAATTATAATGTATTCCTAGAGGATAAACCAGTTTTGTTAATCAAAATTAATTATCAAGAATGAATAAACCGTTGTAAACGGGCGTAGCAAAGGGATGAAATTGTTGTGATTGAAACAAGCGTGCCATATGTCTCCGAAGGGAGTGCGCGATATTTCCGGAGTGAGCGCGCGATATGTCTGGTGTGACCCGGTGACCGGCCAGTCAGCCAGCAGGACCGTGCATTCACACAAAGGCTTCGCTACGCTAGCCTTAATAAATCTGTAAATTTTTACCCTGGGAAAAACGCGTTTCTTTCCTAACTAAGAAATCACAGTAGGACCCCAACGTAATTAAAGGGGATTTATCCTATAACCCTTACAATGTTCCACCCTTCCAACTGTCAGGCATGTCACTCTGGAATCTAACAAATATAAAAATAATGAAAAGTATGGATAAAAACCCGCACGTGGTGTGTGTAACTGCAATTAGTACAATTGGAACCTACTAAAAATCCAGACGGCCGTAAAAAAGGCTTTATTCTTAACTAAACTTAAATTGCATTTCGACCAAACTTCAAAACCAACTATAAACGTCTTTATTCTTCGTATTCTACATGACCAGGCTATAAAATCCTAAGGTCACAGTGCAAGATTTCTGGAAACACTACACATCGCTATGGTAATTATCCATTTCTCCGTCTTCGCGTATTAGCCTTTTATAGTAGTTAAAAATATTTCTGAAGCTGTTCCAAGACTTTTCCGTATTCCAAAGACGTTTGACCTTCTCCATCGCAGCGCAGTATAGAGCTATGGCTATGGGAAGCTAAAGCCGTGGTGTATTTACTAATTTACTATTTTTTAATCTAATTTGACTACTAGACACCGTTTTGAGTAGGATTTCATGCTTTTAAAAAGGATTTGATTAGTAATAATCTGGATGACTATCCTTTTAACTAAACATCAGTCTCCGTCTCTTTGGAACAAAGGTTTGTAATGAAAATACAGACAGATTTTTATGAAAATAGTCTCAAACTGTTGAAATAACTCTTCTTACTACCGTCGTACTAATGTTGAATGTGTAAAGTAATTACCTTTCGAGCAATTAAGGTTAAACGATGTTTAGGTTACCTTTTTAACATAGTCCCTAACCCTTTTTTTGCTTACTTTTGCTTCGTCCGCTAATAACTTCTAAGCAGCTCAATATAATTTCATGAAATTAGTCTTAAAATGTAGGTAATTAGCCTGTGGAGGTTATGGGCTATTCAAAAAACTATTGCAAACCATAAATAACTGATTAATTGCTAAAAACTGATGGTAGCATATTGCGCATGCGGTACAGCCTCCAGCATACAGGGTAGAATAGTATCGCACACTATCCCCTACTACTACTACTTGCGTATTACGTACACTATGCATAGACATATCTCACATATGTTGAAAAATATAGTCATATCTCACATATGTTGAAATGTATAGTCATATCTCACGTATGTTGAAATATGACTACATGCCTTTCAATACCTCTGCTGCTGGAATTGAAGCCCTTTTTCACTTGGGTATATTATGTTGAAACTTTCTATGCATATGTATGCGGGAACGGTATGTAACATATCCTTCTGCTATGTGTCGAAACTTGGGGAGTGGACTGGGTCAAGGCAAGGTAAAGACCCAGTTCAGAACCTTGGGTCAAGGGAGAAGCTTCTGCAACATTTTGAAACTTAGGAGAAGAAAGAATGGGAAGGGGGAAGGAGGAACTGAGGGTGGGGGAACTGTGAGAGGGTATTGTTATTGGTTTTTAAAGCCCGTTTGAAGGCCACTTCGGGTCCATATTGCGAAGAGAAAACCGGGGAAGGGCTAACTGAGACCGGGTGGGTATAAGGGGAACTGCAAAAATGGAAAAGGGGGAGCTGTGGAGGTTGTAGTTGTGAAGGAGGGGGACTGAGGAAAGGGGAAACCAGGGAAAAGTAAATTGAGGCCAGGTGTTGGGGGACAACTAGGGAGAGGAAAAGGCCGAGCTGTGGAGGGTGTAGTGGTGAAGGAGGAGGACTGTGAAGCTGGTGAAGAAGGGGGAGCTGCGGAGGGTGAAGTGGTGAAGGGAGGAGGACTTGGAAGCTATTGAAGCAGGGGGAGCTGCGGAGGGTGAAGTGGTGAAGGGAGGAGGACTGGGAAGCTGGGGGAGGATGTAGTGGTAAAGGAAGGGGACTGGGGCACGGGGGAGGGAGAAAGGGGGAGCTGTGGAGGGTGTAGTCGTACAGGAGGATGACTGGGAAGCTGGGAGAGAAGGGGGGAGCTGCGGAGGATTTAGTGTTAAAGGAAAGGGACTGGGCAACTGGGGAGGGAGAAAGGGGGAGCTTTGGAGGGTGTAGTCGTGAAGGAGGAGCTGGGGTGGATTTAGTGGTTAAAGAAAGGAAACCGGGTAGAGGAATGGGGAACAGGAACAGAGGTTTATTACAATATGTAGAAAGCTGGCTAGCTTCCCTTGAGGTCGAGTTGAAATTTAATTTTGAAACAAAACTTAGCCAAGGGAATCAGTTTTTAAGCAATATAATCCGAATTAGTCGTCTTCTCAAAAATAATTCTTGGGGGAAATTAAAATTGAAAATAGCATGATGGTACGAACTCAGATTTTTAACTATAAAGCCCATCTCAAAAACCCAGCGTGAGGTTGCGAATCGTCAAGTTAGCTTACTAGTTTTCGTATATGATTAAATGTAGTTATGGGGTACAAGCAACTCTTTCTTACTGTACAGTTGGATCGTACAGTGGCTATGGTTGATGGTTGATGATTATACAGAAAAAGAGTCGCATAAGCAAAAAAAGTACCACAAAAACTTGAATATTTTATCCATAAATGAAATCCAAAAAATAAGTCTTTAAAAACTGGTTCTACGTCGTCATTTATCTTCTCATCAACTTTCTTGGCTTGGATTACCGAATTATTTAAAAAATTGCTGGAGATGGAAAAAGAGTTTTCCTTCCCTGCCTGCCTCCTCGGTCAAAACATGTTTTCTTGACTTTGAGTGTGTCCTTCACTCTCTCTAGAATAGGTTAAAAAAGATAGCTGATGGTTCGTGTATTTAAGACAAGTAATTTAACATTAAAGTAACTAATTCAAAGTTTGGGTGAATTGGATGTTGAAATAAATGGAAC
Organism: Hydroisotoma schaefferi; assembly: GCA_034682405.1. Classification (NCBI taxonomy): domain Eukaryota; kingdom Metazoa; phylum Arthropoda; class Collembola; order Entomobryomorpha; family Isotomidae; genus Hydroisotoma; species Hydroisotoma schaefferi. Next base: position 539 of record JAQFZX010003592.1, on the reverse strand, counting down.
AATTTTGAAGACCGACCTTGCATAAATAAAAAAGTTATCCATGTAAAAATAACGTATAGTTGGACGGAGTTTTAGGAAAATACTGCATAAACACACGCACATCTGCGAAATTATTCAATCAATCCAAAAGTTGGGGTCAAGTTTGAGGGCAATTTTATTTAATACATAAAACTATCTGAGCTAGCACAATTTTACGAAACTATACGTTAAATTTTCTAAACATTACTGATGACAAAGATACTTGAGGGTTTTTGAATTAATTTATCTTACGTCTGGTGTTCTTTTTATAAATTGTATGGTAGATGTATCAAATTGGTTTTAGTTATATTTAACGAATAGAATCATAACCCCCTTCAATTCCATCCTTAGAGAAGACAATCTGCCAACTTTGTATCTGTCTAGTCTTGCAAGCTGCTTCAAAAATTTGCAAGTAGAGGGTCCAAATCTTACGGAATTTTGCTCCATATTTAGGCTCCAAAATGGGCCAAGCCTTCTCCAAATTATCCTTCCAGGCTTTCCAAGTAAGATAGAAATGGTTC
>JAQFZX010003591.1:0-11586 GCA_034682405.1 Hydroisotoma schaefferi | reverse complement strand
AGTAGTAGTAGTAGTAGCAGTAGTAGTAGTAGAAGTAGTAGTAACTACCATGTTATATCGGGTTTTAAAGAAGGTAAAAACACATTCTCACCAGTTGTGAATTTTAACGCCTCAAGAAGAACCTGAAGAAAAAACGGAGACAAATGACAAGAAAAAACACCAGACCCAATAAATTTTGCACAAATCTTGCCCACTTAAGTTTGCAAAGTGTTTGTAGAAGTTTGCGATTTTCTTTTCCAAAGTTTTTTACCCCTTTTCTGCTTAACTTAGTTCAGAAACCTGTATTTATCTTGGACTAATAAAGTTGCCTATTATTTACTCAAGCACATGTTACGATTGTTTCCCCTGTTTGTGAAATAAGGCTCGAAATGGAACCCAAAGTTGTAAAACACCGGATATTATTTCACTCTTGCGGTTTTGGGCTGTATTTTTACCAATAGTAGTCAAAAAATAATTATCCATTCTAATCCTCAGGATCTAATACTAGCCCAGACTATAAATAAAGTTTCACCGGTAATACCAAAGCCATAGGTGAGGATTCGGAGCCGCAGCAATGTTTATTTTGATTTTATTACCGTCAATAAATCTTGAGAGAATTTCAATTGAATTAGCCAAGAATGAGCGAGTAAGATAAAGGTTCTGGTTTACTTTCCGGTTCATTTTATAACCCCTAATGGACCCTTTGTCTCCCGATAAATAGAGGTATATTAGGAGAGATAGAGAGACAGACTTAACAAAGTAAAGTAAATACCTTGGGAAAACACCCGGGTTCTCTCTAGCACAGCAACAACAACCCGGGTGAATGACACGTATTGACAGGAGCAGCTTACCAGGATGAACTATTCTAAACTCTTCGTAGCTGAATGCTTCATTAAAGGATTCATTTGCAGGAATTTTGGTCTCTAATGTTATTATTAGTCTCGCATGTTGTAGAAGTAGTTGACAGTGGAGAAGGTTATTGAATTTTGATTGAGTTAAAGTCTACTTTACATATGATGAAGTATTGGAGGATGGATTGATGATATTTTAGACAAAGTTTCGGTTAGGATAAGCTTTCAGGTTGGAAAAACAATGGAGATATATTATTTAGTCGGCATTATTTGTGCAGGTTATTTTCCTACCGTTCCTAGTTGCAGACGGGAATAAACTAATAAACCTACCGGGGCTTTAAAACTTAATTCCGGAGTTTAAGAAATTACTACATGCACTTTAGACTTAAACTTTACCCATTTTTGACCTTCCAGGACACTAAAAAACGACACAAATCTCTTGGAAGTTTGTCCAAAGATTATTTCTTGAATGGCCTGATTGTTATACTATAAATGCTTCAGAAAAAACTCCGGGGTAAATACACTGTTTCCCCAAAGTTTATTTATAATTCTAGGACCCTGCAAAGGTTGACACAAGTGTTGATATATAAACCCACAGGGAATAAACCTTCTATGAATTATCTAACCGAATGAAAGAAGGCAAAGGCCCTGTCCATTTATCTGTTGTTTCTGATGAATTGAACCGCTGAATAACGGTTCAAGTGCAGCCAAACCTGTGAAAAGGATCGGATGACATTTATGCAGATTGTTCAATCTCACGAGAGATTAACTAAGCATAAATTATTGTCCCATCAAAACAATACCTCGCCTTTGAACTCTTCTTACCCATCCATCCAACCAAAGTTGAAATGTGTATGCAAGCATAAATTAATCCACAAGGTGTATAAACAATTGAGAAGAATGATAGAGTAAACTAGACAGTTTCTCTGCTTTAAATAGAAACATAGTAAATTAATGGAGAAGGGATGACTCACAAGATTTTAAAACTTGAGATTGTTATTCGTGAGAAAACAACTGAAACCCCAATATTAAATTATTCAATATTTATCAAACGCATTCCTCAACTATTCCTTACTGCAACATAGTCAATTCAATTGACTATACAATATACCTTTAAAGTGATAAACTGTGACTGTAGGACACAATTTAAAAAATTAATAACTCAAGGGAAACATCAAAACTGGATGGTTGTGCATCTGTCAATTCATTAGACTTTGGGATACTCGTAAATACACATGTCGTATGAAACTCGTCACTTACTATGGGAAAAGACACCAACTTCATGAATTTGAGACGAAGGAGCAAAAGCTCCTCCACTGGAGAACCCTGACAGCGTCACTCGCTTCGTGTTAACGTTCAGGCATGCTGGACGAAAAAAACGTGTCAGTTAATAATCATGCATTTAGAAATCTACAATTTAGTTAATTTTACAAAAGTAGTAACTGAGTTTTCCAGGATTTCGCGATAACGCGCAATGGAAATAATGAGAATGCAATGCAAAGCGCGTGAGAAGGGAATAAATCGAGACCTTCATTACCGATGGACGTTTAAAAATAAAAAAGTAATTATTTCGAAAATTTAAAATCAGAATTGTCTAGAGGCAATTGGGATTTTGATGTTAGCTTGTACTTAATATTCAATGATCACTCAGGATTTCTTAATTGCAAGCAATAAGCATGCTTAATAGATGCAAATATGGTAGTAAATGTATGGAAATAATTAAAAGGTCTTCCAATTTTAGTTAGTGCATAAACCTTTCTTAATCTTTAGTAATTTTTGTAGTCTCCTATGGGCGTAATGCCCGACTTAAAGGCAAATAAAACCTTCATTCATTCATTCATAGTAATTTTTGTAGGTTTCGTCTTAGCAGAAGAACTCCCCTTTTCTAGAATACGGACCCTCCACTGATATTCGTCAAAGTTGCAGCAAAGCTTTCTTGAAGTCTCAACCAACTTATTACAGGCCTTGCCCCATATTTCATAATATGGGCTTATCCGCCTAGCATTTCCGCCGATATTTGGCTACAAGAAAAAGCGACTACATAGTACATACTATGCAGTACATAGTTTGTTTTTTAAATGAAAACTACCTGCTTTGATATCTTTGTTCAAGCTATGCACACATTTACTATCTGTGTATTATATTGCCTCATCCAATGTAACCTGACCATCGATAAGGCAGGGATGATAATACATAGCATAAGCCACATGTAATGAAGTTAATCGTAATCTAATAAGCTTTATCGTGCTTTTCTTATTCCCAACAAACAAGCATCTGTCATAAAATTCCAGTTGTATCGAAATCGACCATATAAATTCATAAGTTCACTAATTGATGGATCGTATTTGGGAAATCCTTAAAATGATTATGCATTGGATAACAACATGCCAATTACACTTGGGCATTTTGCACACTTCCTTCTTAAAATATTTCCCCATTTAATCCTAGCTCGGTGATAATAAAAGTGCTGAAATGTAATAAACTAAAATTCCTGTTAATTCACATTTCAAAGTACTAAACTACCTTTCCAGGTTTTACCGAGGCTCTTAAAATCTCTATAATTTCAATTACTGCTAATTTCAATCATACTGCAAGTTGGTAAATGCTCGTCCGAGAATAACATAAAAGTAATGATGAATCGATCAATCACTCTTTCTAAATTCACTCAAGATAACACAACCTGCTTATCTCCTGACTTCGTTTCTACTGCTTTGTTTCCATTCATTTAATTGAACATCAATTCCAAAACCAAATCATTAATTCTACTCCTCATCCTTCACCCAGCTCTCGAGACTCCAATTAAAATCTCAAAATGAAGCCAATTAGTTTCATAAGCTGTTTCCTCTTAAGTATTCTCTTCGCCCGTAAGTCTCTAATTTAACAATGAGCTTTGACTCATTATAAACCCAATTAAAGTTACATTATTTAATTATTTATTTAACAGAGACTTTGGGAGTCTTCTGGAATGGACTTAGAGGTAATGAGTAATTTATGTATTCATTTCCACTTTGAAACTATTCGACCACAACTTTAAATATTTATTTCCAGCGACCTGGGGCCCTGCTCCTTCCGAATCGCATTTCACAAAGATGCCCCGACATGCGATGGACGCTGTGACTGAAGGTTGGATTCCCACGAGTAAATCTTGCGAGAACAACGGGGCTTACTCCGGGTTCCGCTACTTCCGACCCAACGAAACTGCCATCGCATTACTTTTTGACAAGAATGGAATTATCGCAGGAATGCAAGCTATTGTACGCACCTTAAATATTATCAAACTAACACTATTAAACTCCTAACTAATTAATTAAAGATTTAATTATAAACAGCTCCCACAAGAGGAAATGATGCCTACCTACCGATATGATTTGGTCCCTATGATCCAGAATGAAACCATAGATGGAAGAGATTACATTGTTCTCACAGCCTACTTTGTCCCTCAAGGTAAGGCTAACAAGGGATATGTCTAATTAATTATGATATGTTTACTGTAAAAGCTTGAATTGTTTTGAACAGAAAGCATTTGCACAACTGGACGCTCCATTTTTGACCTCATTCAACAAGGAACCGGGACAGGACTTTGGTTCCAGAATGGAGACAGTCCGTCCATTCAAATAGACATTCCTAACAACCGAACAGAAGCTGAGCCACAAGGTTGGACCAACTGCGAGTGCTTTCCTAGCATGGGACTACACAATTTTTTCGAGGTTTGTTACAACTTATAGAAACCCACTTGCTTCGTCAACATTTCGCTAACTTCGTTAAAAATAATATTTTCCTAAATAGGTAGATACATGGCAAGCTACCAACTGCGACCGAGCTCGACCAGCTCACTTGACGTACAACTTGCAAGGAGAGTTACACGGCTTTGTGTTCCAACACCATGGCCGAGCTACTTCTCCCCGATTCGAAAATCCACCCAATGAAGCTCTGAGTGTACTAAGATCAATTAAATATTACATCTATGTAAATAATTAAATGGAAGTTAAGTATAATTTTATGTCCATTTAGATCATAGTGGGACCTTCAAGAATACCCCCGTGCGTGCTTTCCGTAAATACAGAGTACGGAATCTCCCCAATTCATGTCTACATGATTGACGAACCCTGGACCGTTACCTGTACTTGAAACTCCAAAGATTTTCAAAATAAAATATGCAATTTAGCAGAATTACTCTAGCGCCTTATGTCAAAATTTATAGGCATTGCCTGTAGCACTATGTGTCAATAAATGTCTTCAGTACAATGATTTATTCATCAGCGATAGTACAGACACACAGAGAATAATTTCACAGATAGCAGTATTTGGTTATTTTAAACCTACCGTTTTTTTTACATCCCAAACAGCACATTTCAAGCCTTGATATTGCATTTCACACAAACGGAACTGTAGCTGTAGCGTAACTGGATTGTAAGCTTTTAACCACGCAATAACTGTCTGACCATGGGAAATTCCAAAATTGCATCAATATTTATCAACCTCATTGTCATGATCATGATTCAGCCAACAGTATGCAAAAGGCAAAGACAAAAGGATAAGAGAACAAAAGCAATGCACCGAGAGGAATAATATTGATACGAAACGTTCAAAATAAATTCCCATTCAACCTTACTATCGAAATTTCAGGCGATGAATACATTTTGAACTGCAATGTCGTTAATTGCAGGTTGAGATTTCTATTGGATCTGCCTAGAATATCGTTGATGAATAGAGCAACTTTGTTTTCAGACAAATCATTCAGATCAGAGAGCGTGGGATATAACCGGGGGACTGTTGTAAATTCGGATTGCAAAACACCTTCTACTTCACCTGTCCTCACTCCGCTTGACCTTACTATTGAATAATGTCAATAGAAATAAACCGGATTTTAACGGAGATGACCAAAAGGGTAACCATTCCCCATGAATTCCAATAGATGCCCTATTTAATTCAGCCACCCAAGCCTTTTGTCCATTCCTTTGTCTTTCTCTCTTTTACTCCAGAAGGGTGGATAGGGATTTAGTATTGAAATTTAACAACTTCTAGCTATTTAATCTCATAGTTAGAGACACTAAAGGGCTTTTTGTACTCAGATTAGTTATAGGGTTAGGTAGATAGGTAAGATATGACTTCGAATCGACAATTATTGAGAAATCTACTGCTGCTAAATGCACCGATAATCCAAAATATAACACGATATCTGTTCACTCTCTCACGGGGTCTCCACATAACGTTTAGGTGGTCATTCGAAAAACTTATTTTTAAAAATTTCATCAGCTTTGTTGGGTGTTCTGTGAAAAATTCACATATACTCAGCAATTACTGTTTACCACTCAATGTAAATATTTTTACAGAGCTCAATCGTGACCAGACCAGTATTGAGCCTTGTTGAACTTTCTCACTGGCCTAATATCCCATTATATAGAGCTCAGAATTATTCAGGAGTAATATTTTATATTTTACTGTTCGATTTGTTTCGAATGGCTTAACATTACATTTGGGCCGATGCGTTTCCAGCAAGACTCAGTTTACTCAGTAAAATTGGAAGAATGTGTGGCCGTTCGATGCATAAAGAAAGAATGTGAGATAGACCTGGACCTCATATTTTTATTCCATACGCATGTTATAGACAGTAGACAATTAATATAAAAGCCGTAATATCCTGGAGAACAAAACCTGCCAAAAAATTAAAGAGGTTTACACCTTTAAACAATACAGTGAAAGTCGCAGTTAACTAATAATCCAAGAAATTAATAACTACTAAGAGGGACTTCAAGTGTAAATTGTACCACATTTATTTGTCGCTACAAGGCATAGCATTATTGTGTTTCATATCTTACAATTAAATTAGTTACAGTTAGATTGGTTGGTGGGTTGGGTCTACTCTGCCAGCATAAAAAATTCAGTTTGATTCCGTAAGAATAAAAGGGCATCATAACTGTGCTTGCTTGCAGTATGAAACCTCTCATAAGTATCTCAAAAGAGGTACTGAAACTTCGGCCGGGTAATAAAGTAAAATCGTAAAATGTCCCCGTTTGTGCAAAGATTCTCTGAGCATTGCACTTGATTGATCACACCATATCACCAGTAATATTTGAGTTTAAAGTATACATTATCTTCCACTAAATAAAGCGTGGTATGTCCAGCAAATTACATGAACTCATGAAAGGTGTTTAGCTATCTAATCTGATCTGTAAAAAAAATATATTTCCAATCTTTTCAAATAAAACTCTATTCAATCTCTCTTTCTCTGTGTTTGGCTTTTATTACTTTCTTTATTTTGTACAATCTCCAAATTTTTTTAGTCGTAGCAGCTTATAAAATCCGTGGTTGCGGTTTGGCTTTTAGGTAGTAATTGTTTCCGGAAAAAAAATCAAGGATATCTCCTCTAAAAGTTTTTAGTATTGAAAACCGGTTTTCTCCACTAAAGAAGATTTGAAAGTTGAGATAAGTCATTTGCAGAAATAAAATAATGCCCAGCTAATAAAATAAAATATGAATGAATTTCCTGCATGCTTGAGTTAAATTTTGACAGTTTTATGACACAAGTAAAACCCAAAGTTGACAGATGAGAGTGAGAAGGAAAAAGAGATGAATCAATTAGTAAATATACGTAGTAGTTGTAGTTTGTAGTTGAAAAAGTAGCAACCACTCTGATGCTATCTGATGCAAGTAATAAAATGGATTTTACCGTTTTAAACTACAGGATTCCAGCACATTACTTAGTTTTATTACTCAGAACTCTTCCTTTGTCTTCCACGGGGGTTATTTGCATAAGGAGATTAACTTTTGAGATAGGAATGGGGAGCATCAGACAGACAGCTAACAATACTGCTACGAACTTAAAGCATTTTATGCGTAAATGGGGGTTTGATTTTTATAATCCTGACTGGATCCCATTGAAAGGGTAATTAGACAAAAGTGTACTACGTCTCTAGCTAAATAGCTCACAGAAAGAAGGAGATTAAGATCTTTTTGTTAATTGGGGGTTTTATTAATATTCAAATTAGTCTTGTGGAGTTCTGAGTTCTCATTTGGAGAGGGAGACAGAACTTTAGGACGAAGGATAAGAATGGAATGATTGAACATGAGATAATAAAGTTGTAAAATTCTATCACACGAATCCACCTATAGTATAATTTTATTAATGTCCACTCTAGTTAGCTTTATGCTTGTCTGCCCGAGGAATACGTTGAATACGGAGTTAACTGTACTTTATTTATTTACACAACGGGATCGAATCCCTTGGCTCCCTTTGTGTAGCCGTTTTCAATTGCAATTGTATAAAGATTCATACAGGTTGTGCTTGTGGGAACGGGAATGGGATCTTTAAAAGGTATTTAATGGGGAATTGGTAGCCGTCAAATAGATAATATTTAAGGGGAAAACTTTCCGGGTAGGCTTTTTCGTAGAGTTTAAGATCTATTTTTCCTTAAATTGTCGGAAATTTAATGGAAAAGGCCTTTTTCCAAGCTTACTTCTACAATTTTTTTAAATAAATGCAGATGCAAACCTATAACTAGTACTAGAACGTTGCTTAATATTTTTCAAATGCTCGGAAATAGCCAGGTGAATCCTTTAATCAAATGAAACAAAACAACAGCTCGTCTGCATTCTTAGGCTACTTTTCTCTCTACAACTGACTTCATTGTTTTCGTTTAATTTCCTAGTTAGCAATCACAATCACTGCTTTACTATTTTCAAGCAAGCTAAGCTAGCTGCAGGCTGGCAAAAACTAGGTGGTAAAAATAATAGTCAATTAACAATACTTTCAGACGCAAGTCGCACAGAAGGAACACCAACATAACAGCGTATTTACTACTGCAAAGCCCATATAATTATTAGTCAGGAAAGCACATGTGAACTGCAATTGGTTTAGTTAAAATAAAAGGGCTACAGGGAACTTTATTGTCTCATGTGCCCTTTTGTCTTTACGGGTTGAGTGATTTGACACCTGAGGTGTTTTGCTATAAGGGTCCCAACATATCCCTCGATGTACGATGCATCGAATTAAATCCATTATTACCAGAACGGATTTAATGACCTTAATGAGCCTCAAATGACCGTGTGTGTGTGTGTGTGTCTGCCTTCGTGTCATTTGTAGAGGAATTATTTATTCACAGGATCAGGTGGCCATGGCCGGAGGTGGCTTGTAGGCATTATCATTCTTCTAAAAGGAATCGCCTTGATTGTTTTACATTTTATCGGATTTAATATTCTGTGGCTCCGGCAGTCTCTTATTGTTTTAGATTACCAAGCTGCACCTATTTAGATTCGTGGGCATCATTATTTTACATTGCAAGTGCTTTACTCGCCTGTCTCTCTGTCTACTTTAAGGACATATAGGTGCTTTATGGCTCTTTTGTATGGAATAATTGTCATTGGGATCGACTTGGGGGTAGTTGGCAGCAAATACATTTTAATTTTACTCCCCAGACACGATCCAATGCTCAACGAGCCACGGAGAAGAGACTGAAATGGGAGCTAAAAAGTATACTACAAAGGGTACTGTGGCTATAGGTAATTTAACTTACAAGGGGGAGTGGTTGCTTGACTGTTAGATCTAATTAGACTAATGGCTTATTCTTCCTTGTTTTTTGTACAGGTAGGAGAGACAACGAGGTAGGTCAATTATTATTACTGCGACCCTTGACAAGCAAAAAACTTAAATCTGTCAAAACTTTATAATATATTTTCAATTTATACTCAAAGTAGCAAAAGCTCCTATAGACTTAAGTGAATAAAATGCAATTTTAACTAAAAAACTCAAGCTAAAGCTGCCAAAGTTAAAAACCAACAGATGCAAAGTTTCCTTCTGGTAGAAACCTCCTGGAGTGTTTAAAGAATTGAAACAATTTCAAAAGTGATCCCCTGTCAAGTTTTTGTCAAGAGTTGACAATCTATCTCTCCTCATATGAAATCCTGAGCCTGGCCCTCTTTAGCCATGACTTTTTACTCTAATAAACCAGCTTGAATTAGTTATGCATTCTTTATTGTGGGCATCGGGGTTTAAATATTTGATTAAAAACTATTACAAATCGCATCCACCAATAAACCCTGTTTACACTCTACTTGAGCCAAGTGCTACTTTATCCAACCTTACACTTTCACCCTACAAATTATTATAATGAGACCATCACTGTATGCTGTACTTGCCTGTATCGTATCGGTTTAATCCAAACCAAGCTTCTCTCCTGATCCGGGTCGAGTTTTTATGAAAAAAATGACCTGGATTATAAACAAAGAGTATTTTGTGTACAAAAGCACTCAAAAGGTTCATTTTACGTCCAGACAACCCATGTTTTTTTCGGTATAAATACCATTTACAGTTCCCTAGTAATGTGCAATTTTAACAGAACCCGTTGTAAGGTAGAAAAGATATATAAGGTTTGTGTAAGCTTTCAGACAGAAGGCTATCATGAAGACAGATTTATTGTCATTTATGCGTATTTGTAATACAAAACAGCGTAGCTGAAGAGGTAAGCAAACTGAGGCTATATCAATTTTTACAAAAATTAATACTCATATTACACGCTGAGGGCTTATCCACCTAAGTCTTCTTATAATAATAACGTTCAGCTGGAGGTTGAAGTGCTTTGCTACTACGCCTAAACAAACAATAATATTTATCGTAAGCTTATCAAACTATGCCAGCCGTTTCTGTATGGGTAAGGTTTAATGTAAGTTACTGACGTGCTATTTTTAGATTAGAAGGTTAAAAGTCGTGGTGTGTTAGCGAGCTTGAATTAACAGTCAATAACGTAGAGACTTAAGAATAAAAGGGACCTATTTCCGAACTGGTCAAGGCAAGCAGGGCCAAGGACTCGTTAACAAGGAGGATGCTTATCCCTCTAGAAAACCAAAGTTAAGAAATATAGTGTTTAAGATACGCGTTTTAATAATGTATGTTCCTTTTATAATCGAACGTCAGAATGCATTCAAAATCATTTGTAATCTTCAATCGATCATAGTAATTGCGAGGACTAGTCTCAGAAGCAAATTGGTGCAGTTTTGCAGAGTTAAGCTACTGGAATTGTCACTCATTTGACAGTTTTGGCTTAAACACAATTAGGCATCAACTAGATAAAATAACAAATACCGTTGTTATGCTTATTTTACCGTTTACGGTTTACCCGCAGTATATTTTTACTTCCATTATACCCAAAACTAAGTCATGTCAATTGGATTGTAAAAACTGCTCGTTGGAAGATACATTTTTTACATTTCTTCAGCTTTTAAATTAAATTTAAATGCAGCAGCAGCTACAATCCCAACACGGCCATGAGAGACCCTGTGTTTTATCTCTGGCACAAAATTCTAGATGACCTTTTCCTCCGTCACAAGTACCTTCTGACCCCTAATCACCCTACGACGGGAGTTTCCCCTGATCTGGCCTGGAGTTCTTTCAGTAATCGTAATATTTTGCTTAAAAACTTCTACAAATTGTGAAACGATTTTGGACAAAATTAGAAGTTTCTGAGAATGTTTAAATATCTTTTAGCGAAATTAGCAGCTGTGAAGCCGGATTAAAGTTGCAGAGTCTCTCTGTAGACATCTGCAACTTCGCACTTTTTGAACGACCCCTTTTATCCTATAGAAGAAAATAGAATTGACAGAAGTGCGGAGTTGTAATGAGTGATGACAGTTTGATGACTTTTTACTCTTGACCAATTTTGAGGTTGAGCACCCTCTCACTAAATCAATCCATGAATTCTAATTCTACCCGCATATCCCATTTTATTTTACTGACTTCATCCAGTTTGTGTGCTCATCCAGG